>BRDA01009500.1:36288-64809 GCA_036984385.1 Crenuchus spilurus | reverse complement strand
TGATTAAATAGCACCTCACAGCACTACAACACACTTCCTACTGAAGCACCAAACACACACTGCTCAATTAGAGACAATAATTATTATAACCTCACCTGAGGTGCCAGTTCAGGGTCTCTCCACTCTCCCTTCATGTACATACAGGGGTTAGACAATGAAAGTGAAACACTGTCATGTTAGTGAGGGAGGTTTCATGGCTAAATTGGACCAGTCTGGTGGCCAATCTTCATTAATGTCACATTGCACCAGTAAGAGCAGAGTGTGAAGGTTCAGTTAGCAGGTAAGAGCACAGTTATATAGTATATTACAATGCACACAACATTATGGTGACATACCAGAGTTCAAAAGAGGACAAATTGTTGCTGCACGTCTTGCTGGCGCATCTGTGACCAAGACAGCAAGTCTTTGTGTCTAAATATTATTGAGCCACTTTGGGGTGTTTTGGAGGAGCGAGTCAGGAAACGGTTTCCTCCACCAGCATCACGTAGTGACCTGACCACTATCCTGCAAGAAGAATGGCTTAAAATCCCTCTGACCACTGTGCAGGACTTGTATATGTCATTCCCAAGACCAACTGACACTGTATTGGCCGCAAAAGGAGGCCCAACACCTACTAATAAATTATTGTGGACTAAAACCAGCTGTTTCAGTTGCCAACCCCTGTAATGACAAATACAATTTGTTGGATGCTGGAGCTACTGTGACAAAGACTGCAAGCTTTTGTGGTGCTCCCAGTCAGCATATACAATCAAATTTGGAGACCTCAGCACAATAATTTGCTCTTCCTCCACATAGTACCTCCCAAAACCCCTAAGGCTGTTGGTGGGCCCCCCAACCAACGCCCCCTGTGTACAACCAGTGGTCATCAAATTTCCCAGATCTCAGTCTGATCATCTGTGCAATGTGCTGATGCATGGTGATCCACAGTAGCTCCACCCCAAAACTGCCAAGACCACAGGACACCGTTAGAGGTCTTGAAGAGTCCATGATTTGGTGGGATGAAGTTGGCACGAGGAAGACTGCCAGCATTAGCAAATTGATTTTAATGTTATGGCTGTAACCGATAACCAGTCTCTTCTAAACCACACTTTATGGACGAAAGTATTAGGACACCTGCTCATTCATTATTTCTTCCAAAATCAAATAGTCTACTAGATGTTGCTGTGAGGCATTCAGTGAGTCTTAGTGAGGTTAGGATGTTGGATGATCACCACCATCATCTCATCCCAACAGTACTGGAGGAAGCACCATCATTCACTTCACCACAGCTCAATGCTGGGGGCTTTATACTCCTCTATCCCATGCCTGGCATTAGACAGGATGCCGATTGGTTAATGAATAGTCCTATTATATTGGCAGTACATCTCTACAGGGACTAGCTGAATGCGTTTATTAAAAGGGGTGTCCACAAACATCTGGACATATAGTGTACTTGCTGATTTATTTCTGTGCTTTAGATCATATACCTACATAAGCTTGAGTCGCTCCAGAGCAAATGTCAGACTCAGAACATGCCCAGTTGGCAATGTGAAGATGTGTGCACATTTGACTGCTGGTCCATCAACACAAGCGCTTTTTAAAATGGTGTTTACTGTGTAGTATGTGACTAGAGGGTTGTAAAGGATGAATAGCTTCATGTGGACAGGGTACTTTACACCTGCCCCACTCACAGGCCCTCACCTGGTGTCGGCAGTTAAGGTGAGCACATTGTTCAGGTAATCCCTAAGCCAAGCAGCCACTCCCAGCACACACAGAGCCATGAGCTGAACAGAAAAAAGAGAGAAAACAGCTTTAGGACATGACCACCACACATGCACGTACAGTTCTGAACCCATCTGCTGAGTCCCACCAACCCTGTTTGTGAGGGCAGTTGCCTTGGGAGCCTATTTGCGTCCAGTGGAAACATCTGACATGCTGAGATATGAGTAGTAGTTTGGGCACCCGTTGGCATTCTTGTCCTGAAAACGACACCCAGCGCCCATCATCACATCTAATTCCCTAAAAATAGTGCACGGCAGAATGTGAGACCCACTGGTTGGGCTTCAAGTTGCCTACATACAGATAACGGTGTGTGTGTGTGTGTGTGTGTGTATGTGTGTGTGTGAGTGAGTGAGTGAAAGGGGGTCGTGAAGGGGCTACATGGGCCCCTCATTCTGTGTGTGCAGTTGAACCCATTGTAATGTGAGCGTGCATTCAACCACCTGCTGTTGAACTTGGACGTTGTCCTACCCTATTTCAACAAACTCCGCCTACCTGTGCTGGGATTGGCTACTAATATCTGGACCTGTGCTCGAGGATTTTCTAGTAATTTATGCTCATAATCAACATCACAGGCCAATTACAGTAAGCCAGCCAATCCCAGCACAGGATTCAAGAGCATGTGAGCATGAACGTAGGACCACCACAGAACAGGTATTATTTGGATCATTCTCATCACTGCAGTGACACAGATGTGGTGGTGGTGTGTTGGTGTGTGTTCAAGTGGATCAGACACAGCAGAGCTGCTGATGTTTTTAGACACCTCAGTGTCATGGCTGGAGTGAAAATAGTGCAGCCAACAGCATCCTGTGAGCACCAGTGAAGACTTTACATCTACAAGGTGGACCAATAAGTTATGTGTGTCTAATATAGTGGACAGTGAGTAGACACAGTGTTTAAAAACATCAGCTCTGCCATGTCTGATCCACTTATACCAGCACACACTAACACACTGAACTTCACTACATCCATATACAGTGTTATGCCTTCTGTGGGGATGGCGTTGCACACAGTTACCACAGTTCACGAAAACTGTGAGCAAAAAAATGATACAGATATGTCCCAAAACATGTCCTGATAAAAAACATCCTGATTCTCATCATAACTATCTCACTTCGGTTAGTCAGTGTACTTTTCTCATAGTCTCCCACTGATGTGTATGTTTTTGTTATTATCATGTATTTATTTATTGTTTGTTTGTTTGCTTTTTCTTATTCTTTTCCTTGTTTACTTCATGCATGTTTTTTTATTTAGATGTACTTTATTGCAATTAACCCTTTCATGCATCAATTATGAATATATACATATATTCTCATTTCAGAGTGTGCAGGTCCTCAGCCATTTTTGTTTACCATGTGTTTTGCTGCGTTTGCAGTTACTGCTGGCACGCTATAGGATATTTCTATTAGTAATGTCAACAAATTCGACTGTCATAGTACTAAAACCAATTCTATCGTGAGTAACTAACAGTAGTGACCACCACACATGAAATTGTTAATAATTAAAAAATACCTTTAGCTGTAACACACACACACACATATATATATATATATATATATATATATATATATATATATATATATATATATATATATATATAAACTAAAAAATAATATAAGTATTATAATACAGAAGAAAAATCTGGTTTTCGCTCAGGAGCCAATCAGTGCACGGAATGCGATCCTACTAGCCAATCAGCGCACGAGGCTGGGCTTCAGCGTCCAATCGGAAGTGTTTGTGGGGAAACGGGCGGAAAATAAAAAAAACGACACCACACACAAACACACACACACAGCAGGCTGTACTCGAGCGTGATTCTTACCCAAAACATTAGGTTGAGCGCGTAGAGCAGGCAGCGCAGGCACTTCACCGAGTCCTCCCGGGCCATGGCGCGCGCACCGACCGACGCGCCACGGCCGCGTGCCACATTTCACCTGGGCGCGAGTGGACGCTCGCGCGCACTAAAAGTGGACCGTCCCCTCGAGCAACGCAACAGGTGAGCCCCCCTCCCAAACTTCCCTGTGCCCTCAGAAGTAGCTGAAACACATCCTCAGACAACAGCAGAAGTGACTGATAATCCTCGTCCGGGACACTCAGGGTCTCAATTAAGTCCCCAAAGCTGAGGTGGGCGCAGCGGACCCGTCCACTCTGACTCCGAGAGCCTCGGTCAGCCCCCGGGTCCTAAAGGAGCAAAGTACGATCTCAAAACAAGACAGCTGGAGCTTTAGAGCAGGGAGGAATGCAGCCAGCTCTCCGCCTCCGAGAGAGAGAGGGAGGGGGGGTGGGGGTTAGGAGGTCACATATAATGTGCATATTACTGTCTGCAGGGACACACTGCCACTGAAGGGGAACACAGTAGTCAGCCATAACTTTAGCACTCATTAGTCTGTTTTAGCAGCTCCACTGACCATATACTACACACTGTAGCTCATCTGTTTCTCTGTATACTCTGTTAGCCTCCTTTCATCCTGTTCTTCATGGTCAGGACCCCCACAGAGCAGCTGTTATTTGGGTGGTCAATCATTCTCAGCCCTCCCAGATAGGATACGGATGTGGGCCACTTCTGGCACTGCTGGCCCACTGTCAGCATGGCAAACTGCATGTGAGCCAAATGTGGCCCTTATATTGAAAATGCACATTTGTCCCACATGTACCATAACAGATGTGGTCCACTTCTGGCACAGATATGGCAGTGTTACCTACATTTGGCTGATATGTGGCCCACATCTTGCAACTGGGAGTGCTCCGCCCAAGTGCCATCAATCCATGCGCCAAGTGGCCCAGATGTGGACCAGAATAATTTTGCTACTGGGCTTCAGTGACACTGATGTGGTGATGTTAGTGTGATGTGCCAGGCAACAAAGCTGCTTGAAATTTTAACACTGTCCACTCTATTAGACACACCTACCTTGTTGGTCACCCTTGTAGATGTAAAGTCAGAGATTCAGCACAGTTTGTCCTCTACTCCTTCACTGGAGGTCACATGTCATTGAGAGTGATCAACCACCCAAATAACACCTGGTCCTGTGGAGTCCTGACCATTAAAAAAGAGGTTGAGTGTGTTCAATGAACTTCTGGTGATGTACAGACACACTTGAGTTATTTTAAGTGACTGCTGAGTTGTTAGCTATATCAAAGCTTCAGTTCTAGCCTGAAGAAGCAACATTTGGACTCCAAACATGCCCTGACTGATGGACTACATGTGAGGTAAGTGTAAGTGCTGCTGGTGTAGTGGTATCATGCAAAATCCCAGTTCTTGTGAGCAGGGTGCGATTCTGGGGCGTTGCATAAAGATTTAGGTTAGCCGTGGCATGGTGGTTAGAGAACTGGTCTTGTTCAATCGAGGACATGACTGAAGTGCCATTGAGCAAGGCACCTAACCCCCAACTGCTCACTGCTCCCTGTGCATCATGAACCGGGCTGCCCAGACACACATACTCATTGTTCGCTAGTGTGTGTATGTGCATTTCGCTGCACAGATGGGTTAAATTCTTAATATGCTCTTATACATGTACTACACATATATTTACAGTAAATATATGCAGATTTTTTATCATTAAAAACAAGGATGCAACATCGTTGAAAGCTCCACAATCTTTCTGCTTCACTCTTAGCTTCCACAGTTTATTGATTTTATTGAAACACCAACATTTGTATCTTGACATTAGTCCAGGCCACCATGTTCCTCTGCTTTAAAAGACTACTGTTTGTGTACATAGTCTACATTAGGTGATTATATATACAAGCTATTTATTGCTGTACATGGTTTCAAACCATGGAGCACCATATGAGTGTGTCTGTGAATGAAGTTATATTCACTGCTGCCCTCTTAAGGCCAATCACATATATGGCCAGCATCCTTTTCCTTTATCTGATCACTTTTTTGTCTCCTTTTTCAGTTCTTGGCATTGAGATTTCTATGACAGACTCTATCTGATTTATGGGTGATTCACTCTTACTTATATCTCTATTAGCCTACTTTAAATGAAGCACAGTTGCTAAGTACTTATCAGAATTGGTTCTTTGAAATTCAATAACAAACCATCCACAGACCGACAGATAGACAGACAGACAGGCAGAAATACAGTCAGACAGACAGACAGACAGACAGACTAAACTGATAGACTGATAGATAGATAGGCCTATAGTTTCTGTATGTTATGGTCTATCTCTTACAACGTATAATCATACTACAATATAATAATTTATCATAATACTAATAATATCAATATATATATACTGTGTGTGTGTGTGTGTATTCCACTGGTTTCACAGATTGTTTTGTTGCCCTGTTCACTCTCATTAAATGAGCAGCCAACTATAATGTCAAAATGTGCAATAATGCACTGCAGACTGTACCGTTCTGATATTATTTTGTGCAGCTTGAGCTTGAAGTTGACAATTATGTAAAATGTGTTTCTTTCCAGTATTGTAAATTAATGTAAATATCTGAAGTTTAAATGAAGAATTACAGTGGAACCTCAGTTATCATTTGCCCTGCTTATGGTACAATTCAGTTATTGTCTACTTTTTTTCATGGAAATTTTGTCCTAGTTATTGTTCATCCGCCTGGTTTTCATCGGCGTGCCCACATGACTCACAACTAATTTTGCGAAAACTCACAGGTTGTCACTTGCCCATGGGTTTGTCATTCATTCTGGCTTCTGTTTCTTTTTGATAATGCTCAAAACAAATGAAAACACTTCACACTAAAGCGACGGTGCACAGCGGTACCACCTCAAAACGGGTGCAAAAACAAATAGCAGCTGAGAAAATCAAGAATGGCTGTACAAAACAAAGGCTGGACCACACCGGCACACTCTAAAAAAGAGCGTAAACCTGTAAGAGTGATATTAAATGTTCATTTATCTATTTCTTTAGTCTTTTGTATGTGTTTGTCATTGTTTTTTGTATGTAAAACTTTAGTTATTCTATATAAAATGTATTTTTTGTTAATATTTTGGAGTGTCTGGAACCGATTAATTGGATATAATTATTTCTTATAGAAAATGTTGCTTCAGTTATTGTTCGTTTCGGTTATCATCAGACACTTTAAAACAAATTAATGAGGAAAACTTTGTTTTCTATTATTATGCATTTTGTGATTTTACTTTTTTAATAATAGTTTTAAAATGTGCAAAATGTACAGCAGTTTTAATATGGACACAACATTCTCATTTTCAGTCTTTAAGAAGCACAGAAGGAATGACACATCTTAGAAAATATACATTTTAAATATGTACCTTTTAGATAGAAGAACTGTCACTTGTGTTTTTCAACCATATGTAATTATTTTATGTCAGTATGAGCTGTTACAAAACATTTATATTCCCCAACAGTAATTACTTGTGTATGTTACCGTTAGTGTATCACTGCAGAGTTTGGACTTTGTAGTTGGGTACAACTATACAGTGCATGATAAATGTCTCCTTATTTAGGGTTTTTGCAAGGTTCAACAATTTTAGACCTTTTTAGAACATTACTATATCAAATGTTACACATTTAGCATTGTATGAGCTAATACAATATATCTTCAAATAAATAAAAACATTTCTAAATATTTTAATTGATTTAGATGTTTCATTTATTTATTATTAGTTTTCGAATTAACAATATACATAATGAAATAAACCAATGTGTTTGTAAGTTATCATTAAATCTTTAAAGCTGTAAATATAATTTTATTGGTAAAATATTTACCAAAGAAAATGAATAGATTATGTAAGTAGCAGGCGTTCTGTTGCAGTGTTGATAATTAAACAAAATATCAAAAGTTAAGGTAATGTTAATGCTCTTTCCAATGCGTGTAATGTTAGTTAGCTATGCGCATGCGCAGTCCAATGCGCGTAAACTAGTTTGATTTGCGCATGCGCAGTCCGAGCTGAGTATGCGCTGCAGATTGGATAACGGCGAAAACTACAAATACCAGGAACGCCACTACAGAAGGCGGGTTCGACGAAGGCAAGCTATCGCCCAATCAGCGTTCATGTCCTCGCCTTGAGGCCCCGCCCCTTTTCTTTCGCCTTTTTTTCTTCTGCTTTCAGCGAGACGAGGCGCCATATTGAAGAGCCCTCCGTTTTCTGTAAAACCCCCCAAAACATCGCTTTGGCAGTCATGTTGTACTTAGAGGACTACCTCGAAAGTAAGTAGACACGTTTTTGTGTCCATTCGTGCTGGTATTTGACATTTTTATGCCCGCAGGAGCTCGCATTTGAGCGGAACGGCTCCGCGGCTGTTAGCCGCTAGGCTAGCTCGTAACTCCGCTTTTTCTTCTCTCCGGCAGTGATCGAGCAGCTACCCATGGATCTCCGCGACAGGTTTACGGAAATGCGAGAGATGGACCTGCAAGTTCAGAGTAGGCACTGCTTTAAAACCAGACACTGAACACAATAATAAACACACTTCTCCTTACTGTCGGAAAAAAACTTGAATCTCAATTTTTTGAAATTTTTTTACTTTTGTATGTACAATTCATGATAAGTGAATTAACAGAAATGTTCCAAAATGTCTTGATTTTAAATCTTTTTACACTGACTTCTATTAAAAGTTTTTGTTTCTGTTTCTGTAAAGTTACTACATAAAGGTACAATGTTCTTTTTTGTTGTTACATATTTATGTATACAAATAGAGTTATAATTATACAGCATAATATGCATTATTTTAATCCACCAATGTGCAATATCCCATGTATTTTTAGTTGAAAATGTTCTTCAGAGTTTTAGTTTCTATTTCACTGTCCATTTGCTGCTGTAACGTTTTGTACGACTAATACAAGATTATCTTAAGTTAGCCTCCATAAAGGTCTAATTTAATTTTAAGTAGTCAAGAGTGCACAGAGTAGGGAAACATGATCAAACAAAGTAGTTCAAGCCATGGACATAATACCTATGATGGATAGATAGTAGCGCTTCTCCAAAAATTTAAATATTGTTTATATTTTAATTTCAAAATGTAAAACTGCATATATTTATTATTTAATACTCATTAGCGTAATTAAATATTTTAATATTTAATTACGCTAATGAGTATTAAATAATAAATATATGCAGTTTTACATTTTGAAATTAAAATATAAACAATATTTAAATTTTAATATATTTATATATAATATTTAATTAGAAGCACTGTTGTAGGTTGCTCTGGACAAGACCGTCTGCCAAATACTGTAAATATAATGTAATATAAAGTGACATTTTCTAAGTTATTTTTGTTTTAATGTTGTTTGAATAGTAATGTACTCAGTCATGTTGATCAACAGTAAAACAAAATAAACAGAAGACTTCAAAAGTAATTTTGCATGTAATTAATACTTCAAATATAACCTTTTTTTTTTTTTAATTTAAAACAATTAATTTTCTCACAATATAGTTTTTTTGATGCACTAGTAGATTGAACTTTATTGATTCGGAAGGAAATTCTGGCATTACAATATATTTCACATACGCTTACATATATAGGCAGAAATAATAATAGATATGTTAATATAGAATATAATAGAATATTAATGAAGGTGTTTATAAACATAGCTACATGTAAGATTACACTATGTTATGAGGTAGTTTACAGTGAATATCTTTATGAAAATAATATAGTGTCAGCAATATTTACATGTATGTGTGGTAGTTTAGTTCACAGTGAGTATGAATCAACAAGTAGTGTCCTCAATATTTACAGTCTAAAATATTGAAAAATATCATAACGGATGCAATTTGCTTAATTTTACTCAAGGTCTTTTTCTTATGCCAAAATAATGTTATTTATGCAAGCAGTACATAGACACTGAAAATTCTACATTGAAAGCTTATCATGTGTATAGAATATTAGCAAGTGTCTAGAGTTCTGCTTACCCCAAGACAGATGTTTTGATGTTTGTGCACTTTCATGCAATTTTAGGCTGATATCTTTGCCCAGAGTACACATTGATTCACTCACTCTCATCCATTTGCAAATAAGACTGCTTCTGCCTTTCAGATGCTATGGATCAGCTGGAGCAGAGAGTTAATGAGTTCTTTGTAAATGCAAAGAAGAACAAGCCAGAATGGAGGGAAGAGCAGATGGAGGTTATTAAGAAGGTAGAGAACAAAAGATCCAATTCTCTGTGGGCTCACTTGGAGCATCTGCTAGAAATAACTAATTATTTAGATATTATGTGTTCAGGGCTGGTTACTCTTTCAGTCGAACACCTAGTTATCAGATTTCTGTAGATTGATGTTCTGCTCTATATGCTCTCTTCCATTTTCAACTTTAATGCAGTTTGTATTAATTTGTCATAGTTTATGTAGCAGTTTTGACTACAGTACACTATGCTTATTTAAATTATTTTATTCATTAACTATGAGGGGACGAAGTGCAATCGAATAATTGATTGGCATAAAAAAACACTAAGTTACTAAATAATCCAGGTCATTTATTTCTCTCTTTGTCTCTGTTTCAGGATTATTATAAGGCTTTGGAAGATGCTGATGAAAAAGTTCAATTAGCCAATCAAATCTATGATCTGGTGAGTAAGATTTGGAGCGCATTTCGTATCACTGTCCACTAGGGGGCAATCACCCATTATGAATAGCTCTGGAATAAATTATGGATGTATTGCAAATGCCAGTTCATTTCCACACTGTCCATGAAATCATGATAGAAGAATAGTTTAATCCGAATGTTTTGACATTCCTGCCCAAATGACACGTTCTGTTGATTTTTTAAAACTTTGCATTTGACCAGTGGTGTTCACACTTTACAAGAATGGTAAATGCTTTAGTGTTTGAGGTTTTTTGTAATTTGTGTGGTCAGGTGGATCGACACTTGAGGAAGCTGGATCAGGAGTTGGCAAAGTTCAAAATGGAGTTGGAGGCAGATAACGCGGGCATCACAGAGATTCTGGAGAGACGTAAGTATTATGAATTTTATGTTTTATGAATTTTAAATGCAGTGTACATTAACATCTCACTGCACATAAAAGACAATATTTTTGTCAAAGTAATATTGTTGAATAAGGCTTGGGAAATGACCACTTGCGATGAATTATGGGACATCTGCCATGTTTGGTAGATCTTTTTGTTGACATTGTATATGGACTATATTGCAGGTGCTGCCAGTGCATTGCTCAATTGAGAAAAGTCTTCATAGAAAAAAAATATTCAGAAGAGGATAAGTGTTATTTTTATATACACTGCTAAAAAAAATAAAGGGAACACTAAAATAACACATCCTAGTTCTCAATGAATAAAATATTCCGGTTGAAAATCTTTATTTATTACATAGTGGAATGTGTATTGAATGATCAATGTAAATCAAAATTATTACCCCTTGGAGGTCTGGATTTGGAATCATACTCAAAATCTCATACCACCCTCATGGAGTCTGTTTCTGACAGTTTGAGCAGAAACATGGATATTAGTGGTCTGCTGGAGGTCATTTTGCAGGGCTCTGGCTCTGCTCCTCCTGTTCCTCCTTGCACAAAGGAGGAGGTAGCGGTCCTGCTGCTGGGTTGTTGCCCTCCTACGGCCCCCTCCATGTCTCCTGGTGTACTGGCCTGTCTCCTGGTATCTGCTCCATGCTCTGGACACTGTGCTAACAGACACAGCAAACCTTCTTGCCACAGCTCGCATTGATGTGCCATCCTGGATGAGCTGCACTACCTGAGCAACTTCTGTGGGTTGTAGACATCACCTCATGCTACCTCTATGGTGAGAGAACTGACAAAATGCAAAAGTGACCAAAACATCAGCCAGAAAGGATGAGAACAGAGAAAAGGTCTGTGGTCACCACCTGCAGAACCACTCCTGAATAGGGGTTGTCTTGCTAATTGCCTCTCATTTCTACCTGTTGTCTGTTCCATTTGCACAACAGCAGGTAAAACTGATTCACAGTCAGTGTTGCTTCCTAACTGGACAGGTTGGTTTCACAGAAGTGTGATTGACTTGGAGCTACATTGTGTTGTTTAAGTGTTCCCTTTATTTTTTTGAGCAGTGTATATCAAAAAATCACTATGATTAACAGTGTAGACCATATTCAGATTATCCCAACAATGTTTTATCTTAATTTTGCAATATTTTAGTTATTCTTTTAGACCAAGCACTCTAAATGTATGAGTCAGAATGTAGCTTAGTTACAAAATGGTAATTTGGCCGGTGTTTCTTTCTGGTGAGTGTTCGTAACCAACCAATATGACAGAAATCGAGATGTGATGTCACATTCTCAAGTCCTGTTCCTGATCATTTTAAATTGCTTTGTCAAATGACATTTATTGAATCACCCTTTTCTGCTGCAGGGTCTTTGGAAATGGATAGCCCCTCTCAGCCTGTTAATAACCACCATGTCCACTCTCACACCACAGTAGAAAGTAAGACCCACCTCCACTTCTACCTTTACTGTTTCCATAAAAATGTATTGCATTGGTTTATGCAGTCTTCCAAGCTCTCCTGTCTTTTCATCAGACTCTCATGCTTGCCTCTAATGTGTGTGTGTGTCTAATCTGTCTATCAGAGAGGAAATACAGTGCGCCAACACACCACACTACTGAACATGTGCCAGAGAAGAAGTTTAAATCTGAAGCTCTGCTCTCAACACTCACATCAGATGCTTCTAAAGAGAACACGCCAGGTAAACATATACACAACTTGTACCTTTAAACTTAAGTTGTGTGTAAATGTTGTATACATGATCATGTCTATCTCTTGTTCCTCAGCCATGTTGAATGACTTGGTAAGTAGTGTCAAGCAGCTAAATGTAATTCTGTGTGTGTTTGACAGGCTGCAGGGTGAACAACACGTCTTCCTCTTCAAACACAGCGTACAGTGTGAACTCCTCCCAGTCTCTTTCCTCCTACAACCTGAGTTCTTTGCCAGCTGGCCCAGCTGCTGGTGCAGGGGCAATCACAATGGCAGCAGCCCAGGCAGTGCAGGCCACAGCTCAGGTAAAACAAGGCCCCAGCTCTGTCTTTTCCTCACTGACTTATTCCCTCCCTTCCTTCCTTCCTGTATGCAGCATCTGTGTTTCTGTACACGTTGTGGAATCTCATTTTGACCAGGGCTGCCTACAAAAACGTTTAATTGTTTGTGGATTTGTAAGTGCAAACAAAAAGTGAGATTTTCATAATGTGTCTCTTTGAACTGGTGCTTCAGTCTAATGAGCTATACCTTAAAAATTGACATCTCTTATTTTTTAGCTATTATTCGTCACTTAGAGCAGTTAAATGATGGGCAGGTTTAAATATTTTAGTGATATATGATATGATTTATATGTGTGTGTGTGTGTTTGTGTTTGTCTCATAGATGAAAGAGGGCAGGAGGACGTCCAGTCTGAAGGCGAGTTACGAGGCCATTAAGAACAATGATTTTCTGGGTCGTGAGTTTGCCCTGAACAGAGAGTCTTCTGGCTATTCCTCCTCTGCACTGGCCTCCACTCTTACACAGACCCTCACACCCAGCAACAGCTCAGACTCCCGCACAGGGCGCAAGAGCAAGTAAGATATGTCGAACAAACACTAGGGCTGTTAATTAGTTGTTATAATACACGTATTAAACAGCATTATTAAATTTTCATAATATTACTATAT
This sequence comes from Crenuchus spilurus, assembly GCA_036984385.1. NCBI lineage: Eukaryota > Metazoa > Chordata > Actinopteri > Characiformes > Crenuchidae > Crenuchus > Crenuchus spilurus. The sequence goes on along the minus strand of BRDA01009500.1, from coordinate 51,497 downwards.
ATTGCATATTTTTATGTACTAATTAACGAATACTAATATAAATGGTATTGATATTTATTTACTAAAAGATGTTGGAAATACAGATGGCATACATTATTCACATCTCTATAAATTGGGAAGGAAGATGTAGATGATTTTTGATTTAACCAAATTCAATATTTTAGGCTTTTTATGTCTGGTAAAGGTAATATCTCCATGAATATGAAGTATTTTCTGAATAAATATTTAGAAACACACTGTTAAGACTTGTACTTTACTGCGTTTCTAACTGGATACCTCAGGAAGTGTGTGTATTTGCTCACATGCAGCGTTTTTGAACCTGTGGGCTTAATACCCCTCCCCTCTTTTCTCTCCCTCTCTGTATCTGTCTTATCTGTCTATCTTCCTCTTTCTGTTTGTCTCTCTTGCTCTCACACTCTGTCACTCTCATACAGAGGCAACAACAAGTCTTCCAACCACCAGTCCTCCTCGTCCTCCTCCTCTTCCTCTCTTTCATCCTGTTCCTCCTCCTCAGCTTTGGCTCATGAGCTGGTCCAGCAGACGACTACACTGCCAGAGAGTGACAGCAGCGGCCAAGTAGACTGGACATACGACCCCAATGAACCGCGCTACTGTATCTGCAACCAGGTACACAAACGGCTGCTGTCACTAGGCTTGCACATATCTCCAAAACTTTGAATATTGTTAAGTTAATGTTTTCATTTTAATTCAAAAAGGTGAACAGTGATGTTTGTGTTTATGTCAACACTTTGACTAGCAAGTTAAATTCTAATAATTTTCATGAGTTGCACTGATCAACAGTAAAACATAAGACTTGAAATGTCACTTTATGTGTAATGAATATAAAATATGCAACGTTTAATATTTTAGAATTATATTTTTTATTTTGGCATTCTGGGGGATTTTAGACTAGATTCAGATGTGATTGAACACAATGGAATTTGACTTCCACGTTTAAGCCATCCGTGCAGTGAAACGCGCACACTAGGCTGTGAGAACATGTGCTATTAGTGGTGGGCGGCCCTATCCAGGGAGCAGTTGGGGGTTAGGTGTCTTGCTCAGCAGCACTACAGTCATGACCTGCTTGGGGAACAAACGAATGACCTTCCGCTCACAAGACCAGGTCCCTAACGATCAGACCATGGCTGCCCCCGACTGGCACCAAATTCTGGGCCTAAGTGCTTTTCCTCTAGTGAACTGTTGCTTGTCGACTGCATATATGCGAACGGAACTTTCTCAGCCTAGCTTAGGATTAAAACATTATTTGTAATAAAGGATAGTAATATTTTATTACAGAGTAACAAAACATTACTGTAGAGTTACAGCAAAACTAAGAAAATGCAGTCTGGTGACCATTAAACATTCTGCTCTTCCAGAGTCTAATAACCATCAGATATCAGTTTGAAATATATTAAATTGTAAAGTTTGACCCGATGATGATTATAAAACAAAGGAAAAAGGCATTTTTGTAATTATGGCTCCTTAAATACTTATTTTTTCAGTCTAATTTGTAAAGTTTGCTCATATCTTGAGCTACTGGAAATTCCAATATTTTGGCCATTACCCACAGTTCCAAAACTACTCCTAAATGGTTTGCTGACCATTGGCCAGTCAGCTCATGAGTATTAAAACATAAAATGCTTGAAATATGTCACTATGAATATAATATAGGACTGTTTATCTTATGTCATGTTGCACACCATCATCGCTTCGCGATGTAATGCCCTCTCCTTGCTTGTAGCAGGCTAGCACCTGTTAATCCAGTTCATGTCTTGATGTTATCCATCCATGTTATTTTTGTTCTTCCACATCTTCAGACTCCCTCCACAAGTCCCATCATAACACTTCCTTCAGTCAGTGCTCTCAGGATTTAACATGCATCAGTAAATCCTTTTCAGTTCTGGGATCTCATCTCCACGAGTTGACGTTATCCATGAGATCTTCAGAATCTTCCTCATGCTCTTGTTCTCAAAAGCCTGAATACGTCTTTCTTCCTCTTTCTTCAATGTCCAGGCTTCACATCCATATGTAGTTACTGGCCAGACCAAGGCTTTCATCAGTCTTAGTTTGGTGTTTGTGCTCATTGACTTGCTTTTCCACATCTTTGTCAATTTGACCATCACCAACATGCCCATGGCCATTCTTGTCTTCACTTCACTGGTACAGTCTGCAGCTTTTGTTACTCTGCATCCCAAATATATGAAATATGCAAAAATACAAATGAGAAGACATGACATTTATTGAAATAATAACAAACCCTCATTACTGCAGTACTGTAACAGTGTAATATGTGGTAATTAGAGTTGGTTTATAAGGTTTCTCTGGAACGTAAGCCTGACGGTATGTGTGCAAAAGCATTGTCTCTTTCAGAATTCATTTTGTCATGGGCCACCGAACAATATTGCTTTTGCTGAAACTGTAATGTTTTTATGAAAGATAAGTGTGTGTGTGTGTGTGTGTGTGTGTGTACATCAAAGCGACAAATATTCCCATGTCTCTCTTTGCAGGTGCACGTGTATTGTTCTTTCAACTCTTGATTCATGTGCATACGTATATGCATGAACATTTGTCTAAAACCTCTTCTCTCTGTTTGCAGGTGTCTTACGGTGAGATGGTTGGCTGTGATAACCAGGATGTAAGTACCCATTCCTCTGCAGCAGCGCCTGCACGACACTTTCTCACACTCTACATAACTTGCATAGTAGATAGTAGTGTAAAGATTCACCCCTCGCACGATTTACTTCATGCTATGGTTTCTGGACCACAGTTGTAGAAAACATTTTTTAACTTGGAATACATTTATGTATTTTGTAATTGCACATAAATTTAATGCAAGATTTCCAGGAATACCAGGACATTGGCCTGCTCTGCAAAAGTATATGTGAATACAATATGTTTATAATTGTTTTGCAAACTATGGCAAAAAACATCAGTAAGGATACATGAATACAATACATGAAATAAGTGAAAATATCAGTTCATGACCACAGGATCGCGAGTTTTATCCCGGTCTTGCCGTTTGCCATCAACAGCCGGGACCCAAGAGAGCAAAAAATTTGCCGTGCTCTCTCTGGGCGGGCAGATGGCGCTCTCTCTCTCCCTATCACTCTCACATTGTAGTGTCCACTAATTTGTGCAATCGGGAACTTTTTTCCGAGCGCTTTGGCTTCCCAGTGACGGTGTATCAGCGGTAGTTGGTGGCCACATCACACACAATGGAGGAGGCTTGTGCTTGTCATCACCCTCCTAGAGTCAGGGACATTGCAAAGTGATGGGGAGAGCCTCCTAACAGATGGGATGGGTTAATTGATTACTACTACTACTACTACTACATTGGGAAGGGGATAAAAATTGGGGGGAAAAAACAATTTAAAACTGATTTTTTTTTTTTTTTTTTAGTTTTTCATCCCATGCACAGTAAACCCTAGCATAGGCCACAGATTTCGGTTTGAGTTCAGAACTATTACATCACTAATTCCTACTATTGTACATGGCTAAAAGTTTTCCGGATTTTTTTATTTTATTTTTTTTACGTGTCGAACACCCTCCACCGATCGAATCCTTCTTGTTCTTATGAAAATAACGACAATGTCCTTATTCGGCATGCTGTTAACCACAAACATCGACTATGTGACCCTATACAGCCACTGATTTTTGTTACAGCGCATTTGATTGGCCAGCTACTTGACCTCAGCCAAAGGAAATAGTTGTTTTAAATGTTCTGTTTACAAATTTTGTGTGTAAAAATAGTTTTATCGTCAACATGGAACTGTGATGATCAAACTTAAAATGAATGTTAACGGGACAATCAGTCTATGACAATGTCTAATCATACGTATTACAGCGAGTTACTTACAGCATGTAGTAATAAACATCCTGTATAATCTCTGACAGACTAGATGAACTTTTTTTACCACCTGCTGCGTGGCCAGTCAGTCTGTATTAGTGCACTCATGTATGCATGCTGCTACTTTTAGAAAAGGAGAATGAGCCAAGTGCTTTGATCTGATCTTATCCTTCCTTTTCTGTGCAGTGTCCAATTGAGTGGTTCCACTACGGCTGTGTGGGCTTGACCGAGGCGCCCAAAGGAAAGTGGTATTGCCCACAGTGTACGGCAGCCATGAAGAGGAGGGGAAGCAGGCATAAATAGACGCATGTCAACGCGTGGCTGACTCATCACTCCCTATAACCAGCCAACAAACTAACCTCCTCAGTGACCATCCTCCCCTCTCCTTATCAGCTGTTTGAGAGAAAGCTGCGGATTCGTCCACAATGTTGGAGTAAATGCTTTTAACAGAGGTGTGTATAGAGAACCGGACTAAATGTAAGATACTACAAGACCTCTCTCCTTTTGTTATTTTTCATCTTTCAAGTCATGATTGGCGGGGGAGGGTCAGCCATGCATCCAAAACTCAAGACATTCCTCAGCCTGCCACGCGTGATGGAGGTGGGGTCATGACCCGGAGCACACTTTAGTGCAGCGTGTTCCTCTTTAATCCACCTTCACAGAGACAAGACACAGACTTGGAAAAGTAGTTCATACAGACGACGGATCGCAGACCAGACAGTTTGTTTTGAAACATCACAACTTCTGCTTATGAATGAGAAGATCCTGATGGTGCTGATGCTTACGAGTGGGGACTGTTTTTGGTGCTGCTCACCAATGAAGATTTGGATGTTCTCTGTTAGTCTGGTTGGGTTCGGTAGAGCCGGTGTTTCAGTACTGGTCCTGAAGTATGTCTACACTGCTAATTTTAGTGTTCTCTCTTCTCTAACACACATTTTAACCTCATTAAAGGCTTCTGGTTAGATAAGGGGTTTGTCAGGTATATTAGAGCAGGGAAAATAAAATGGGCAGTGAAGCGATGCTTGGTTGTCTGTACTGGGAAACACTACAGTAAACAATGTTGAATTGTGCCCATTTCTGGGGGTAAAAGTATCAAGTAGCCCAAGATGGGGCACAGGAATTTTTGCTCCTATGCAAGTGTGCCCGTGCTAGCAGCAAACGATTAACTACACGTCAACCATGAGAGTTTTGTACACGTTTTGTTCATAAGCAGTGCCATGAGTCCATAATCAGCCCCTGTCCTGTGTGCTAAGCAAATTAAAAGTGACCACAGAAGTTATCCAGTTAAATACTTTTGACCACGTGCTTATGAATGACTTACAGTGTGCCGTCTTGGGCTGGGATTTTAAATCAAGAAGCTCTGTATGATGTACTATAAAATGAACAAATTGATAAACGGAGCCCCGTGTGTATGTACGTGTGTAAAGTATGTGTGTATGTGTCTTGTACTGCACTGAATTGGTGATTCAAAGTTTCCAGAGATGTAGAAAAAAAAAAAGAATAAAACGATCAACAGCTTTTGGTATTTCCTGTGTAAAGGTTTGTTTTATTTTTGGATCCGGTTAAGCTACGTCTAAGCTAGACGTGTTAGTATTCTTAATTAAGGCTTCCAGTCAGTAAGATGTCCCCCAAAAAAGTCACTTAACCAATCAGCCATAGCTGTATAACCACCTACTACAATGAGTGTTGATATGTTATTGCTGATGCATTTCCAACAGTGCTCCTGTTTTCAGATCTGAACTGAGAAGCTCCTCAACCTTCACTCCACTGCGTTCCAGCCTCTAACAGCAAAGGCTGCTTTTATTCCTCCCTGAGGACGGAGTATTTTCAGAGAGCTGCTCCTGCTCCAGTCTTCTGTCCAGAGAGGAAGTTACTGTTGACTTTTCTCTCACTCACTCATACACACTGGGTCTGTCTCTCTGCGTTAACTCAGACCAGGTGGCCCACCATTAAACATCCTGCTCTACTGCGCATTAAAATCCACTGTATGTCCCAGTGGACACCCGTACTAATGAATGCATTCAGCAACTTTTAAGTTGCAGCCATTGCTGAAACGTACAAATGCACAGTTTGTGTAGTCTAGAGAAGTGCTGCCAGTAAAACTGACCGTGTGTCCCAATACTTTTGTCCCTATACTTGTTTACCAGGCCCCTTACTTTGACCCCGTGACTGGGGGCAGGAGGCAGGTTTTTTTAAACTCTGTCAGTCTTGAAGCTCCTCTCTGGGAGTGTTTCTCATCAACGCTGGGGCTCAGTTAGGAGAAGAAAAGTGCTTTTTAACCCCAGACTCTCCCTCCTGATCCCTCCACACGCACTGAACTCTGCATGAAAGCGCCTCGGAATAATTCAGCCCCGCCCACTTTCTAGCGGAGTGAAGTCTGCTGAGTTGCCAGGTACTCGGTATTCCACCAATTTGTGCCTCCATGGAAGCTTTTTTTTTTTTTTGAAGTGGTGACTTTCGCAGAATATTTATTTTATTTTTCAAAATAACGACTTTGAATCTTAATGACATCAGTTCACCTAATGTAAAAAGCTAAGTAATCAAATATTTAATATTCATTACACATAAAGTGACTTAAATATTTTTTTATTTAATGTTGAAACTGTTTTTTAAAAGTAATTTACTCAAACTTCAAGTGAAATATTCTAATAGTTTAAAATGCTGGATCTCTGTGTAATGCATATGCAATTTGTAATTAAAATTTTGTAAATGAAAACATGAACACAATTTATCTTTTTACACCAATTGTTTAGTGTAGTACTGTATACTAACAGTAGAAATGGAATAAATAGTGAAGATTAAAGCAGAGAGGAAGATGCTATGTTTAAAATGCAAAAAACCCAGCTAGCTTACATGTATGTGGATATTCTCATTTGTCTTAGTTATTTAATAATAATAATAATAATAATAATAATAATACAAACATACATACATATGAAATCCTTTAAAAGTGTAAAATATAAAATATTGACTAATATATGTAAGAGTGGTACATAATTACAGCTTCCTCAAACGTGATTGGGCGGTTTAGATTTTGGGTTAGTATGTGGCCCGTGTACGGCAGATTTATGGCAGTCGTCGGGATTTTTTCCGGACGTGGCAACCCTGAGCGAAGTAAACTCCGGCAGTAGTCGGGAAAGTACGGAGCGCATTTAAACGCACGAAGTTTTCTCCGGACGGTCGCGGGTTTGTCTCGGTTTGGGAGCCGTGCTGGTACCTCAGAGCGCTGCTGAAGTGAAGGTTAATCCTCAGCGTCCCCGATGGTGTCGTCCTGCGGCTGTAAGCGGACAGAGCGCTTCTCTAAACGCGGGGATGCTGCTGCTCCGCTCAGCCTGGATGCTCCGGCGTAGGAGCTGCACGGCTCCAGCGCTTCTGCTGGCCGCTGTCGCTCTGCTCTTCTATCACACCAACACAGTGGACCGAACACGGGTCAGAACCGGGCAACAAGGGCAGGCCAACAAGTCTGTGATGGATAGGAGGGACAGCGTTCTGCTTCTGGAGCCTGAACACCTTCTCTCTCTGCTGGAAGTAAGAGTGCAGTTCAGATAATTAAGAACTCTGGTCAGAATGATGAGAAATCATGTCAAAGTAATGAGAAATCATGTCAAAGTAATGAGAAATCATCTCAAAGTAATGAGAAATCATCTCAAAGTAATGAGAAGTCATGTCAAAGTAAAGACTCAATATCTCAAAAAAGTCACAAAGTAATGACTCGATATCTCAAAGTAATAACTGAGTGTCTCAGAATAGTAATTTAATTTCTAGTAATAATGACTTATTTCAAAGTAATGACTATTTCAGAATAATGACTCAGTATTCCAAAGTAATGACTATCTCAGAATAATGACTCAGTATCTCAAAGTAATGACTATCTCAGAATAATGACTCAGTATCTCAAAGTAATGACTATCTCAGAATAATGACTCAGTATCTCAAAGTAATGACTGAGTATCCCAGAATAATGTAATAAGTTAGCATCTGAAAGGGATGACTCGGTATCTCAAAAAATGGCGTAGTGTCTCAAAAAAAACAAAGTAATGAATAGGGAAATGTAAAGATGTTCACAAACTGAGATATTCACAAAGTTTGTAGTGAATGAAATTTTTTTGTGTATAAAACTGAATGCAGTTGCTTTATTTTAGGGCTTCAGTGAAGGCGAGACCTCCCTGACCTTTAGGACAAGAAGAGTATACAGAATGTTAACACTACACAAAGGTTAAAGAACCTTTTCTGTAAATGAGACATGTGAGTGTGAGGGACGGTTTAAAAGTTTGAAGAGCCTGCAGGGTTCTTTACCAAGTTCTTCCAAGAACCTTTATTACAAGTGTAAGTTTGCTAAACTTTAAACATTTACCATTCTTTAAAGAACCAGCTATTCAAAAGGTTCTTGTGGAACCAAAAGTGGTTGTTCTGTGGCGTAACTCAAAGAACCTTTTATGGCACCTTTTAAAAAAGGGAAAAAAAACTTCAGGTTGAAGGAGTCTAATGAGATCTCACTGAACAACATCTTGGCATATCCAGCATCATCTTCACACCACCTGACGGCGTGGGAAGGGAAATCAGGTGCGGCTCTTGACATTTTGGGATGCTTTGAGGGCTAAAGTTCAAAAGGGAGAAGGGAAATTAGGAACATAATTAGGAATTAAATGTGAAGGACCGTCTCTGATAGCAGCTCTGAGGTGGCCTGATTGTATTAACACTGTAATCAGATTCTGTTGTAATTTTGAGTGTTTTGAAAGGAGACTAAAAGTCCTTTTTGTGCCACAGTGAGGATAAATGTGAAATCCCGATGTGTGCACATCTTACATTTAACCTACAAACTGAAGAACATCAGTGAACTTTTCTTCACCATAAAAGCTTAGGTTTCATCCATCCTGGGTGCTTAACGACTTCAAATCTTTCAAACCTTCAATTAAGTGCTGATATGACCCAAACCAGGTCCACATCCGGGATTTACTAGTGTCCCTGGAATGATGTCCAGATGCAGTCGTGTTAAAGAGTTCAGTGAGTGTTTGAGTGGAGGTTCAGGTTCTGACTGTGGAGGTCTAAAGGTGGATGAGATGCTCTCACATTGTTATTAAGTGATATAAAATTGACATCATATATTGATATAGAGATATTGGTTCTGGTGTGCTGCCTTCGTAGACATGAAGGGATTCCTACCGTCTTAAAAAGGATGGTTCTTCAAGGGTTCTTTAGTAAAGAAAATAGTTCTACATAGAAATGTATACATGAAAGGCTTTTTCAGATTGATGAGGAATGTGTCGTAGACAGTTCTATATAGAAGCCTTTTGAAAGTGCTTCTATACAGCACCAAAACAGGTTCTTCTGATAATACAAGCTTGATATCAGAACCATTTTGGGGGCTATATAGAACCCTTTCCAGGGCCCCGAGTGACTCAGCAGGCTAAGACGCTGACACTATGACCAGAGGATCGCAAGTTCAACATCAACAGCCCAAATTGGCAGTGTTCTCTCTGGGCAGGTAGATGGCGCTCTCACTCCCTATCACTCTCACATTGCAATGTCCGCTGGCTCAGACGTCTACTGATTGGTCCATTTTGAGCTGGGAATCCTGCGCTTTCCTCCGAGTGCGTTGGCTCCCCAGTGACGGTGTATCAACGGTAGTTCGAAAAGAGGTGGTGGCTGTATCACACGCAACGGAGGAGGCTTGTGCATGTATTCACCCTCCTAGAGTCAGGGACAGTGCAAAGTGATGTGGAGAATTCTAACAGAGGGGATGGGTTAACTGGCTACTACTACACTGGGAAGATGAAAAAATGGGCAAAAATGTATAAAAAAAGAAAAAAGAACCCTTTCCAATAAAAGTTCTGTATAGTACCATCTACAACACATTCATCATCAATATGAAGAACCTTGCAAAGAACCCTTTGAGTGTTCATGGTTCTATATAGAACCATTTTATTCACTAAAAAAAACAAATCTTTTTAAAGTGTGTAGATGGTTCTATATACATAGGGTATATACGGTTCCTCTATTATTACAAGCTTGTAATAACTACAGCAGAACCTGTTTTGGGGGCTATGTAGAACCATTTTAGCGCCATCTGCAACTCTCATCAGTCTGAAGAACCCTTTCACAATGGAAAGAAGAACAAGAAGAGTTCTTTGAGTGTTAATTTTCTTTATTAAAGAACCACCTTTTTGAAGAGTGTAGAACATCTCTGAGCCAATCAAATTGCAGGGTCAGAACTGATTGTGGTATAATTAATAATATTATAATTAGTAGTATTATCATTCTAAACGCTGCTGTTATTATTATTCAGCAGAAGTGGATCAAAGGTAGTAACGTGTTTTGGTTCTGACATCCGGGTCTAGCCCAGTTCAGGGTCATTGTTTCATGTGGAACTTGGGCTTCCCAGATGTGATTTAGGGTCGAGTCGCATCAGCATCGAATGTGAAAATACTGAAAATACGAAGTCAACGTTTGTACTAACATGTGATGGATGAAATCTAACATCTCTGCCATCTTCTCAATTCCTCTGAACTTTTCTGATGTTGTGTAGAAACCATTCAAGATTGTGTGTGTGCTGTGGTGAACACACACTAGGGGCCAGCGAGTTTACTTGCCCAGAGTATACAGACTGATGTACGATGCCCGAGGAACTTCAGCAATGAGCTATTAGTCGGGGGATTGAGCCAATGACCTTTCGGTTGCCCTCGCCCACTTCTCCAACCTTTAAGCCACGGCTGCCCCTCTTCAAGCCGTGGGTGTAATGTGAAACGTGCACTTTTTTCACAATGACAGTGTAATAAATACAACATATACATCAGTGTGGTCATTTAGTTACATTATATCTGACCCCCCTATTTCAAGCCTTTGCTAAATATAGCGAGTGAGTATTGTTGGTTTCTGATGGATGTCTTTGTGAGGGTATTTTTGGAGGAGAAACTTAAAGCTGGTTGGCAATTGGCTAAGAGGCCATGTGGAGGAGGGGTTATTTATGAGCGCACACATGCTTCTGCTCAGCGCTGACATGACAGACACCTGCACCAATGCATTAGCAGTTTGGGGTTTGGAGCATATGATGAAAGATGTTGAGGATAAAAGCATAAGATGTCCCAGATGTCCCATCACCTGTTTATTTATGCTTGAGTGAGAGTGCATATGTGCTGTAAGAGATGGTGGGAGACTCAGAAGTAGACCTAAGGTGAAAAAAGTGGACAGCAGTGGAGAGGGAGAGGAAAATGGAGAGTTAGAGCGAGAGAGAGCGAGAGAGGTGCAGGAGCTTAAGCTGGTATTGTGGCAGTGCGCCTCTGATAATCCCCAAGCTAACTAACTCTGAGCAGGAAGTGTGTGTGCATAAAGTGTGACAGCTGCGCCCCCGATCAGCTGTGTGTGTGTGTGTGTGTGTGGCACTGTTTCTCTTCCTAATGGTCTGTCTATGTCCATGCTGTCTATGTGCACCAACTGGCCACTACATTAAAACCATCTTCTACAATCACTGTCCATTTTATCAGCACAGTCCAGTCCATCTGTTTCTCTTTCTCAGCATCTTTTCAACCTGTTCTTCAATGATAAGGACCCCCACAGTGCAGGTAATATTTGGTGAAGTGAAGAACCACTGAAGAGCAGGGTGAACGAAGGATAACAAAGTATTCAGAGAAACAGATGGACTGCAGTCTATACAAAGTGTACCTATATGTTCAGTGGAGCTAAACTGGACAATGAGTGTAGATAGGAGGTGGTCATAATATAGTGGCTGATCAGTATAAACTACCATTGAGAAGGTTGTAATTGCTGCATGTTCATCAGTCTGTTGTTTTATATTCCATATAATGCAGTTTAAATATTCTAAAGCATCCTGCAGAAGGTTTTACAAACTTTATTCAGCACTTCTATCTTGTAGTTAGGGATGACAAAGTTATTAAATGATTAATTTTATACTGTAGTTATCTATTTCTATTATTTGTTGGAGCCTAAAGATGTATTTTGAGGCTCTCTAGTTATTTTAATTAAGTTATTAATATAATTACATCATTTATTAGGTCCATTTATTAATTTCTAATTAATAATTGGGCATGCACTTATTAGTTAAGTTTTAGGTATAATGTCATTTTCAGTGCTATACAGCTTTAAAACACTGATTCTGGACTGATGTAAAACATATATAATATTGTTTAGAGTGATAGCATCCTACTAGATATTCAAAAGTAGTAAAAATTTGTGGGAGGACTTTTTATAGCAACTTCCAACAATTTGACCCCAGTGTCAAGGACTTCAAGCATAGAACACCTGTGTTCTTAAATGTGCACATATATACTGTATATATGTGTGTGTGTGTGTGTGTTCTTGTATTTCTCCCTGATGGGGACTGAAAGTCCTCATAATAATAGGATCAGATCTGTAAAAGTGGGGACATTTTGCTGGTCCTCATAAGAACTGTGACTTTTCATTACAAACGTTAATTTAAAAATTTAAAGAGCAGAAGCATTGACCTTTGGTTGCTAAGGTTAAGTTTAGGTTTAGCTTTATTTTAACTCAGTATTACACAAGTGAATGACATGTCCTCACTAGTATAGTATTACCAAATTGTGTTTGTTTGTATGTACCAGGTTTATGCCATGTTGGGTGGACCAAAACCTGTTTAAACGCTCAGCTTCTGGGGACCTTTCTTCCTTTCAGGGACTACAAAGCAGGTCCCTGCAGCGTAAATCATGAAATTTTAAGGTGAAAACATGTTTTGAGGTTAAGGTTATGTCTTGAGTAAGTCTGTGTAATGTCCCCACAATTCACAGAAGTGTGTGTGTGTGTGTGTGTGTGTGTGTGTGTGTGTATTCATAAAGACATCCAGGCCCAGGTCAGATGTCACGAGTTTGGCCAGGGCAGATTTAGCTGTGTGCTCCTCTCATGTCTGTTAGTTTGTTTGCAGCTCCACAGCAACACGTAGTTGAACAGAGTCAATGACTGACTTCCACAGCTTGTGAATCACCATAATAAGCAGATTCATAGAAGTCTGTGTACTGTGTGTATTGCAGCAGTGACATAGCCAACATTTCGTTTTAGAGGAGCCAGAATGGTTAGTGGATGAAGTGGGGCAGCTAGCTAGTATTCTGTCCAAAAGACATCCTATATACAGAGGATAACAGCCACCAACTATCCTTCTACAGTCTCGCCAGATTACTGGAAGGTTACTTGATCCATTACCGCAACCAGAGTGAAAAACATAGTGGCTTCCGTGTAAGTGTGCCACTAAGTTGCACTATTCGAACGTAACAGGAATGTCTCTTTTTAGTCCGACAGCACATGTGTGTATATATATGTGTGTGTGTGTGTGTGCTTTCTCCCAGTGTTAGCTTGTTGCTACTGAAAAGTGAATGGAGAAGTTTGTTCATTGTTATATAATGAGTCTGTTTTTGTGATTGATCTTTGGCCTGATGTCCTTCTGACTCCCTTCCAAAGTCAGCTCCATTCACACTTTTTCTTTCACACACACACACACACACACACACACACACACACACACACACACACACACACACACACACACACACACACACACACACAGTGAGAAGGCCTTATCTCAAGATGTATTATTCCTATGAGAACATCCTCAGGCCTGTGAAGTCATCAGAAGTGTGTAGTCAATGGCGATGCATGAGCATGCTCAAACTATAAAAACCTGTGCAGTCAATGTCTCATTCAGTGTGTGCGAAATTGATCACAAAACAGATGGTAATGATTGGCAAAATGGAGTGATTGCATTTGGGCACCAAAGGCCAGAGTGTAAAGGAAGTAGCTGAATTTGCAGGTGTAGTAAAGTGTATGGTCATACGGGTCTACCAGTAGCGGCAAAAGTCTCAGTCTACAGTACAACAGTTTCCTCTAGAACTTTAGCACATATAAGCCATTATATATAACCTCCTAGGACCTGACATGCCCACATATGTGGGCATCACATTTTGGGTTGTTTAGATCACAAAAGTAAATTTTGCCTGGTGTCCTCTTATGAGGCCATTATACTGCCACCTCAGAAATCATCATGTAAAAAGATAATTTTTTGTTTTTACACTAAGCAGGTGCCAATCAGCCTAAACAGCAAAGAGAAATAAATAATACATGCCATGCAAGAGTTTGGGACTTAGGAAGATAATATTAATATTATAGATACACTACATTAGGCAATTAGTTTGTCAACAACCTCAGTAAACAATCTATAGACTAGAATAGGAGATATTAGTCCATAGACAACCTCAATAAACACTATTAATCACTAGAATCAGAGATATTAGTCCATAAACAGCCTCAATAAACACAATTCTATCTATCTATCTATCTATCTATCTATCTATCTATCTATCTATCTATCTATCTATCTATCTATCTATCTATCTATCAATAAATAACCTCAATAAACACTATTAATCACTAGAATAGGAGATATTAGTCCATAGACAACCTCAATAAACACTATTAATCACTAGAATCAGAGATATTAGTCCATAAACAGCCTCAATAAACACAATTATATCTATCTATCTATCTATCTATCTATCTATCTATCTATCTATCTATCTATCTATCTATCAATAAATAACCTCAATAAACACTATTAATCACTAGAATAGGAGATAGTTCATAAACAACCTCAATAAACACTATTAATCACTAGAATAGGAGATATTAGTCAATTAACAGTCAATAAACACTATTAATCACTAGAATAGGAGATATTAGTCCATAAACAACCTCAATAAACACTATTAATCACTAGAATATGAGATATTAGTCCATAAATGACCTCAATAAACACAATTAATCACTAGAATAGGAGATATTAGTCCATAAACAACCTCAATAAACACTATTAATCACTAGAATAGGAGATATTAGTCCGTAAACTACCTCAATAAACACTATTAATCACTAGAATACGAGATATTAGTCCATAAACGACCTCAATAAACACTATTAATCACTAGAATAGGAGATATTAGTCCATAAACAATCTCAGTAAACACTATTAATCACTAGAATAGGAGATATTAGTCAATAAACAACCTCAAAAAACACTATTAATCACTAAAACAGGAGATATTAATCCATAAAGGACCTCATTAAACACTATTAATCACTAGAATAGGAGATATTAGTCCATAAACGACCTCATTAAACACTATTAATCACTAGAAGAGGAGATATTAGTCCATAAACGACCTCATTAAACACTATTAATCACTAGAATAGGAAATATTAGTCCATAAACAACCTCCATAAACACTATTAATCACTAGAATAGGAGATATTAGTCAATAAACCTCAATAAACACTATTAATCACTAGAATCACAAATACCTCCAACAAATACCTGATTATAAAGGATAAGATCACTAATTATCAC
>BRDA01009500.1:0-17138 GCA_036984385.1 Crenuchus spilurus | reverse complement strand
CTTCGTGTCTGGTGTAGGTGGACATAGTAGATGTTTGATAGTAGATATTTAACATGAGTTTAACGTATAATGTAGTAGTGTCGGTAATGCGTAAGACGTGTATGTTAATTATATGTGAATAGATTGGGGAGGTAACACTGAATTGATGAGGTAGACATATATTACTAATATCATGTACAAATATCATAAAATTAAGGTAGACATATAATATATGTGTTACGGAGATCTTATACATAAAAAAAGTGATATGGAGGTATTGTATGAGTGTGCATATAAATTTAATCAAAAAGTTGTGGAGCTTTCTGTAAGTGCACATATAAAGACGCTGTATTGGCTGCAAAAGGAGGCCCTACACCTACTAATCAATTATTGTGGTCTAAAACCAGGTGTTTCAGTTTCATTGTCTAACCCCTGTAGATACAGTATATACAGAATATAGTCAGAGGTATGAACAAATATACACGTGAATGTCTTTCGAGGTGTTGAAAAACTAATTTAAATATACGTGTGAGTATGTTATGGAGGTATAGTGAAAAAAATACATATTCTAGAGGCATTGTGTATATAATATACAGATGGAATTAAAATACTATAAACATGTACTATAATCATTATATACAGATGGAGTAGTTAAGTCACAATGGAGGGGTTAGATAAGTGTATATTAATTGTATGTGCAGAATGCGTAATGGCTGTGATGATGTAATATGCAATTTGAGTACAATTTATAGATGATAGTTTGTAGATGATACAGGTGGATGTGGTCTGTGCTTCTTGTATCCTTTAGGAACCTACTCACCCAGTCTGGCTCCTCCATCAATCAGGGCCTGGTTGCCATTGTGGATGTGTATGTCTTGGTCTCATCAGCAACACCCCTCACTGCGTTTTTTCACAAAACAGGTCTAGTCAAGACTCATCTGGACAAAAATAGTTACACTGCAAAGGTAAAGTAGCCTCTCCATCCTTACATCTGACCATCACTCACATAACCAGGTCCTGTAGACATTCTGATCCACTTTTATTGATTCTTACATTGAATGTAAAGCCAACAAAGCTCTGGAGTCGTGATCAACCAGTATGGGTTCAGTGGTCAATGCTGATGACCATGGAGTGCAGGACAACGCATGACTGCTATATAATGCCAATATCATGTGCCTTGTCCTTGCCTAGCTCAGACCTTTTCTTCCCACTGAGCCTCTTTAAAGAGTGTGGCTCCAGTCCAGGTGAGGGACTGGTCCGTTGTCCCCGCCTCCACACCACCACAATATAAAACATATTTTTTGACTTAATATGTCATGTCTTTTGTGACACTAACACTAGAGGGAGCTCTAGAGCAGCCACACTGATTAGGCTGCCTGCAGATGTGCCGGCAAATGTGTTTGCATACTGTTGCCACTCACAAATTTGTCATATTGGATCATTTTCTTCAATAAATAAAGGAGCAAGTATAATATTTTTGTCTCATTTGTTTAACTGGGTTCTCTTTATCTAATTTTAGGACTTGTGTGAAAATCTGATGATTTTTTAGGTCACATTTATGCAGAAATATAGAAAATTCTAAAAGGTTCTGAAGCACCACTGTACATACAGACCTTCTTCACAACCTTGTACATGTAAGGTGTCTTTGTATCTGAGATCACCTGAAGGAGATTTAAAGGCAAATGAGGTGAAACAAGACACAGATACAGTGATGCTGTTCTTCTGGGTTGAGTTACCGCTTAACATGTGCTGCTCATTAGGTGTTTTGCTGCTTTGTAACTGTTTTCTCATCACAAGCACAAAGCAAGAAAGAGAGAGTGAGAGAGAGAGAGTGTTTGTGTGTGTGTGTGTGTGTGTGTGTGTGACTCTGATTACAAAACATTATAACCACTTACAGATGAAGCCAAAAATGTTGATGATTTCGTAACAACAGCGTGTGAAGGTCTGGTGTTTATTATAGAGAACTAGAACAGTCAGCTCTCATAGTTGACATGCTGGATGTGTGAGAACTGAACAGGCATGAAGAACTGAAGAGCCAAATCATTGTGGTCAAACCACTGGGTCTCCAAGGCTTGTGGAGAGCTCCCAGCATTGGTCAGTATTTACCACAGCGGCCTCCAAATTCTCCAGATCTCAGTCTGGCCAATCATTTGTTGGATGTTCTAGAACAAGTCTGATCTGCAGCAGCTCCACCTCACAACTTACAGCACTTAAAGGACCTTCTGCTAATGCCTTGGTGACAGTTATCTACTTTGAAGCTTTGAAGAGTTGCTGGTTTAGAGCTGTAATGGTGGCATAAGGATAGAATTACATATTGTTGCCTTAATGGTCAAAAATGACTTGTAACGTGATGACTTTCTGCACATTTTTGTTACTTAGGATCTAGGGGCAGCCTGGTGGTTTGGGATCCGGTTTTGGGATCGGGAAACCTAACCCTGAACTGCTCCCTGACCACCATGGATAGGGGCTGCCCTGTGTTTCACTGCATGGATGGCATAAACCTATGCATTATCCTTATCAATAATAATAATAATAATAATAATAATAATAACAATAATAATAATAATAACAATAATAATAATAAGCCTCTATGTAGGAAGAAATCAACTATATCAGATGTGTTGTAATGAAAATGAGTAGTATCCACTGATTAAATCTTACTGCACCATTAAACAGGTAAACCCAGATATAAGTTTGTAATGAATGTTTGACAGATTGTTTCTTCATGTAAAATAGATTTTTGGGGTTTAAAATTCAATAAAGCTTTGAGGAGTTATTTAAGGTGGGTTACTTTTTACCCTTTAAAGACATTTTAGCATATTGATCATAATGTTTTGGCTCATCTGTCTATGTATGTGTTAGATGTGTTGTGCATGTGTGCTTGTTTATTTGTGTTAGCCAGTTGGCACTCGTAAGTCAAAGCGTGGGAAAACAATGCAGAGCCAACACATCTTATCTGCATGTCATTTGAAACTTATAAACAAACTGAACACACGGCTGCCATCTGCTGAAATACCCGTGTTATTACCAGCACACTGTGGTCTCTGATGTTCAACATGTGCAACTGAGTGGTTTCTCCAGCTTCTCGTTTCTATTCTGTGATGAGCATTTCAGCTTATAAGTGATGAAAATAACACTAAACACACATAGAAATGATTTTAATGCAGAAATGTGTACATTAATGTGTCATCTGTAGGTCCAAGATTTCCATTGACCATCACAATAGGCTCATTAGAATATTGTGGAAAAGTTAGTTCAGAATTGAAATTATTGTCATCTTTAAAGTGACATTTCAAACCCCTTTTACATGGATTAGCATGACTTATAAATGAGAAATCCAGCATCTCAAATTATTAGAATATTTCATGAGATCAAACAGAAAAGGATGTACAAACAATGAATAAATAAATAAACATGGTAGTACTATGGTTTCGTGGCATCTCTAGAATAGAAATCCATAATAAATTATGTGGGCAGCATCCCACTCGTCAGTGAAACTACACACAAACCTACTTGCTCAGTTAATTCAACCACAAATGCACCTCATCAATGAAATTCCAAAAAAGCGAAATCCAGTGTGCTGAATTTGGCACTCTGCCCTGAGATGAATCTACTGTCAAGAGACTTACTTACCGGTGTTATTCCTTGGCCTTTATTTTGGTGACTGTAGCAACTTAAATACAATCCATTGCAGTCATGAATAAAGTAAATAAACCTTTTATTGAGGTAAGATGACTGTTTGTGTGTTATCTAACTGTTAACTTTGATTAAATTGTCGACCTGATTCGTTATATTGCCTTGCTCGCAGCGGCTAACAGTTACTGTGATGTTTTTGCAAACCGCATAGCAATGCTGATACCATAAACAATATTCACATAAGCTCACGTATGCAAATCTTTCATTTTGTATTGGCTGCTCCCAGCATGGGGCCAGCATAAGCATGCCCCACAGCAAGTTATTGAAAGGGTCTTGCACATGTGCACAGTGTTTTCTACTTGACGGTCAGGCCCAATCCATAGTAAATAATTAAAGACTGCTGAAAATACTGACCTTATGCAACACATACAGGAATATTTTAACTGTATTGAGAACTACTGACATTTTCTGAAGTCAAATACACAACAATGTTAGAAAAGAATCTTTAAATTAAATACATGTAAACAAAATGATTAATTATGTCACACACTGCTCCACAGTGACATCTAGTGGGTCTGGGCCCTACTGGGCCCCTTAATGTAGAGACATCCCTGATATGGTTGAAGGTTTTATCCAATATAACATCACCATTTTTTATGCACTTTCTATGCATATATTTTCAGAATTTACACCACACTAGTAATTATAGTTATCTTATTATAGCCACTGTAGAACCATGGTGCCCTTCACTCTGATATTCCATCATACAGAACCATGATATTACCATGAAAACCTGTGTCTCCCATGATTTATTCTTGCACTGATTGTGATGGTGTTGTGTTTTTTAGCTGCTGGGGTTCTTTACTGAGAAGCTGGGGCAAAAGCTCGCTCATCACACCTTTGAGCTCATGAAGCAAGTCATCAGTGATGTTCTGACTGCTGCTGTTCTAGCCACAGTTGACTTCCGCTCACCAACAAGGTCTGTGTCCCACACACCTGGATACACAGTAGCAGATTCGTCATATGATTAGTTATATAAAATCAAGCAGTTTTTCCCCTTAACTCGTTACTTTGATTGGAAGTTGTTAAGAGGATAATACAAGTGTTACATCAAAAATGACAACATTGTCCTGGGTTTAGTTGGAATAGTATAATGCTCTGCCCTGTGCCCAGTGATGGGGTAGGGGACTAACCGCGTCCCTGATAAGGATTAAGGGAGTGGGATAATGGATGGATGGATAATGTAATATATGTATATGTATGTATAGATGTGTATGCATGCATTCTATATGTGTATGTGTATGTGGGTATACAGTATGTATATAAGACTGTTTATATGAAAGTGTACAGTATATGTGCATGCATGGCAGCAACAGTCCACCTCTAAGTGCAATAACTACTCGCCACTTTACCATCTTTATTATCAGTATTTAATAACATTTTAATGCTTAAATCTTAAATCTATAACTATATATCTGGGACTGTATATATCTAAAACACCTTCATCCTTTATTTAGTTGCAAACTGTGCATACATATGACCACTCATTCACAATTCCTTTTATTATATTTTTTATTGTGTGAATTTTCTATGTGATATATGGTAGTTTACCTTTTTAAATTAGATCAAATTAGCTTTTTTTATCATATTCTAATTTTTAAAGATGCACTAATACATACATTGTTTTGTCCAGTTGGTGTTAAAAGGCTAATACAAGTGCCACATCATTTTTAGAGGTTGTATAGATAACGGCACGTTGATGTGAAGAGCACATGACAACAGGCGTTATCCTGCTAACCTAAAGAAGCAAACTTTACATCCTAAACATGTTCACTGATTAGCTTTATCTAATAAATCTGTGCATGTTTAAGCCGGAACTCTGGTTTTTAAAAAGCTGAATGTTTGTTTTGTGCCATAGGTGTCGACTGTGCTTTCAGCTGATGACCTTTACTTTGCACTACAATGCCTCAGTACATCCTGTGGTAGTGAAGGTAAGGACATGTTACTGCTAACATGAATGTCCCTAATTCACTTATAGAAACAGTAGCAAATGATCCTGAAGAAAAACCAGCTAAATATGTATATACACATATTATGATCACTCCTGGTTTGGCATGAACTCATCTCGGGACTTCACAGATGCCACGTGACAGGGTTTGCATGTATAAATAAGTGAGCACACCGGTCAGATGTAGCAGATGATCATCATGGGTAAAAGAGCTGCTGTAGTGAAGATGTACTGAGAATGGACTTCTTTCCATTGAGTGCCTCCTAATGGTATAACAGTGATGCCCCCACGGGCCATTGATGCCAGAGGGACAACTCCAGCGAGTGGTACAGAGCAATCATGACCCCACAGTGTACCAGTTAAACTCTGCACTCTTAAAAGAGATTGTTTGTCAAGGCTTCTTTAGTAAAGAACATGAAACCCTTTTTGATGCTATATAGAACCATCTACAGCACTTTCCTATATACAGGTAGTCCTCGGGTTACGACGTTGATCCGTTCCTACGTTCGCGTCGTAAACCGAATTTCGTGTAAGTCGGAACATACGTAAATACTGTACATAAATAACATACTGTAAGCACTTATCCTATCCTAACACAGTAATGATAAAATAACACATATAAAATACGTTTAATAATGAAAGGAAACAGCCGTGTAACCATGTATTCTTCCGCCGTGCACACCAAACATGATAAAAGGCTTGGCTTTATACAGTAAATGGGAGATGTGTCGTAACCACGAAACATCATAACTCGGGGACGACTTAACCCAGGGACTACCTGTAATATATATATATATATATATATACACACTACTGCTCAAAAGTTTGGGATCACCCAGGATTTTCTATGACAATCTATACTTTTATTTCAGAAGGGCCCTATTATTATTATTATTATTATTATTATTATTATTATTATTATTATTATTATTATTATTATTTTATTAAAAAAAATGTTTTTATTATTTCATTTTATTTTATTTTTATTTATTTATTTTTGTAGACTATAATAGTCCACAAATGCTGCTGCTCCAGATACTCGGTCTTCTATGGTAGAAAGGTGAGGTAGGACAATGTCACCGTGTTTAGTTCACAAGTTGTTGATGGTGAGTTTAGAAGAGTTTAGCAGCTTTACTACAGCTGTTTAATCTCCACCAGAAGTTTAATACACTGTGTGTGAGACATCACTGGACATGACTCTGTCCTACCTCACTCTTCTAACATAAACATTTTAGTATCTGATGCAGCGGAATTTGTGGATTTTATTATCAAATCAAAACAAAATCACACAGAAATGAAAGTCCAGGTTGTCACAGATGTTCAGTTTAATGTGTGATCCCAAACTTTTGAGCGGTAGTGTATATATATATCATATACATATGATTTTTTTCTTAATGAGTTCTTGTTGTATTGAGAGTCTACATCCTATTTTATCTTCATAAGTCCCACATTTCTCAGACAAAAGCTCCACTATATGTGGTCCATTGGAAACTGTTATAATCAACTTTGGACACTAGCTGGCAGCAGAAGCTCACATATTTATTCAAATTCAGCACTTTGACTCTTTCTCTCCTCACAGGTCCAGACTGACTTTCACTTTGACGGCATGAAGGATCCAAACTTTGATGGACAGGTCACCAAAGAGTATTTGTTAGAAGATGTGCTGAGACTTCTGGCTCCAGCATGCAGAAGTGATGAAGGATCACCTGAAATGAAGGTACATATGCAGTAAAAACATTGATTTTTGATTGAGTTCAGATATTCAGTTTTTGTAACACTTGGATAATTGAAATGTCAGCAATTTTTTAAGGATTCAGTGGAAATTAAATTTCTAAGGTAAAAATTGTTTTATTTTTTTTTAATTTACTGAAGGTTTTGCAGCTAATTTAGTCTCAGTTATCAAAAACCTGCATCTGCATATAGCTGAATATATTTCAGGATACGGTTCTTTATAATACATTACATTACACTACATTACATTACATTGCATTTAGCGACGCTTTTATCCAAAGCGACTTACAATAGTGGGAAAGTACAAATGCGAAAAATACTAGAGTTGTACTAGTATTTACTAGTACTAGTATACTAGAATTAACATTTTGATATCGAATGCTGAGTGCATATCAGTACTCATGGGGAGTATTTGGGATCACTAGAGCAGGTGCTCTTTGAAGAGCTCGGATTTTAGGAGTTTCTTGAGCCCAGTGATAATAATATAATAATAATAATAATAATAATAATAATAATAATAATAATAATAATAATAATAATAATATAATAAACAAATTGCATGATATTACTTGTTCTTGATGATTTCTATTCTGCATAATTCATCATTAATTAAGTTTCTATACGTCTACAAGTCTGTATTTCCATTTCACGCAGTACGGTGACTGTGAAGAGCCAAACAGTCTGTGCTTGTCCCCAGAAGAAATGCAGATACTTCTTCAGTTTCATCAACAACTAAAGACACCTGAACACTTTCATCTGGTATGTCATTTAAATGTTCATCCAGAAATCACGTTTACAGGACTTTTAGATTAGACCAGATATTTATGTCCAAATTCTGATTCTTTGGTTTTGAACTGGAGTTTTGAGGCTAATGTTGCTAACAAATAGAATGTAGTAGTGACCTAAATAGCCCAATCGCTTCTGTAAAGATTTCTGACCAAAACGTCTGTCAACCAACTCAAACCACTTAATGTCTCACAGACTACTGAAGATGTGAACAAATAACTATGAAAAAACATTGTCTCACACCAGCTGAATAATGGGTCCACCCCGAGATGGGCTTCGATCTCCGGGGGGGTGGGGGGTGTTGACTGTGTGCTGGAGGAAGGCAAGATGGGGGCACTGATACTATTCGAATAATAATTTACACAAACTCCAAATTAAATATTCAAATAATATAAGATTATTAGATTTCTGATTTTCATGATGTACAAGTGTAATGTAATGAATATAAAATATGACCTTTTTAATTAAATTATGAACAACAATATCACAGTATTCTAATTATCTAAATATTTTATGATATTGATGGTGTTCTAGTGTCTGGATCATCAGCTACATCTGTGGGTGATCTGAAAATTGTTTAAATATTTCTTGCAGCTGCAGCCCAGACGTTCTCATTTCTCCCATCTCCAGCATGATCTCATTCAGAGGTTCCCCGATGCAAACGAGGATGGGAAGGGACCAAGTCTCTCAGTCTTGCTCCAACAACTCATTTCCTATACACAGAGAAACCATACACAGAGGTAACACAAACTGCATAAATATCCTACAGTTTTGTTTTTAGAGAGATAGATTGTTTATATATCATGAGGCAAAAACTGTATAGATTTGTAAGATTAATTGAAATATTTTTTCATGGATTTAATTAATTAAACATGTTATAATAAGGATAAATTTCTTAATTGGTGTT
This sequence comes from Crenuchus spilurus, assembly GCA_036984385.1. Taxonomy (NCBI): domain Eukaryota; kingdom Metazoa; phylum Chordata; class Actinopteri; order Characiformes; family Crenuchidae; genus Crenuchus; species Crenuchus spilurus. The sequence continues at coordinate 8,091 of BRDA01009500.1, read as the reverse complement.
AAGACAGTACCAAACAAGTAAAGTTTAAATTAATTAGTAACTAATGATGGAAATAATATTTTATATAGTATATTATTGTGTATATATAAATATTAATTAATCTTCTCAAGTATAGGTCTTTGTGTTTCTTTGCTTCTAACATTGTATTTTTAAAACTGAATATGATGAACCATTTGTGGTAGTTAAGGTAAAGTAATACATAGAAAGACAAAGTTTTAGTTTATTGTGATGTTCAGTAGTAAAAATATGTCAGAAGCAAAAAATATAAAATGAAAAAGACTCAAACTCTTTGAAACTGCACTACAAATAAATTATATATACTGTAAATTTAGATTGCGTTGTAGATTAATACTAAAGTCATCCAGGCTATGAAGAAATACATGAACCAGAATATGTTTATATTTTACATTCTTCAAAGTAGGCACCTCTTGCTTAGATGCCAGCTTTCTTGGCATTTTCTCAGTCAGCTTTATGAGGTATGTATGTAATGACTTCAGTATTAATTTACAATGTAGAAAAAAAATAAAAATAAAAACATTAAATGAGAAAATGGCAAACTTTTGACTGGTACTATATATATATATATATATATATATATATATATATATATATATATATATACTGTATATAAAATTTATAGTGAAATAATATTATTAAGCAGTTTATAGGTATTGTCCAGCAGACTATTATTTATGAATATGTTGTTTATGACAATTTAATTAGAAGAACAGTTTTGCTTCCTGAGTCCTGAGTGCTCTACAGGCAAGGTATGAATTTGTAAAATCCCACGAGCATTTCACCTGATTCATTTGAAAGAATCCTGGGAAATCCTGGGGGGAAAAAAACAGAAAATCATGTTCTGAGGCCTGGAATAAATACATGCTGGAAAACCCATAAACATTCCTGAACATTTTCTCCAAATGTTTCATCATCTAATCAATGAACACTGGCTGCTTTATTCATATGGGGTTTTCTAACATTTACATATCACATTATGCTGATTAATCTAAGTGATGAGGTACAAATCTTGGACACAGTCAAGATGTGCACAGTGCAAACATTATCAAAGATGTCAGTAAATTTAGTTTTGTACACCCGTTCTCAGGGTTCTCGGCTAATATTTGTTTTCACAACAGGCTGTGCGCCGTCACTTTAGTATGTTAGTATGACATGTTTTAGTTTGTTTTGAGCGTTATCAATGAGAAACAAAGCCAGAGAAACAACGAGAAACTAAGCCAGAATGAACGACAAATGCGTAGGTGGATGCTTTGTTTTCAAGAAATTAGCGGCAATGGGCATGCCAACGAAAACCGGGCTGATGAACGATAACTGGGACAAAAATTCCCCCAAAAAAGTACACTATAACAGAATTGTATGATAACCAGTGCAAACGATTACTGAGGTGTACTGACTTAGTAGTCCAGCATGTTTGTGATGTAACATTTTGATGTTTGAATACTAGAATTAGTTTGTTTTTTTATTTTATGTAAAAAAATAACTCTTTGTATAAGCATATGATTGTTCTTTGTTAATATTTACTATTATTAATGAACAATCCATCAACTGACATTTTATATTGATCTGTCTTAGCAAGTGCTAATGAGTCAGATTATGTTTAATACATGAAACTAAAAGTTTTGCACATGCCACAATTACTATTTTAGTTTTATTACAATTTAATTTTTTATGTTTATATGTTAACCATATATAATGTAAATATTATGGGCATTAATACTTGCAGACAACTGCTGGGCTTCCATGAAGAAATGAAATTGCTAAGAGAACACAGTGACAGACATAAAATCTCATTATATTGTTTATTTGTTTGCTTGAATTTATGCTATTGTTTGTTTTTCTGGCATTCCACAGGGAAATCAGCTTAAATAATACATTTAAAACATCTGTTCAAATGTGTGGCCAGAGACAACAAATAAACGTTTTTCTTTCTGCATCTGGAATGAATCACATGTCTTTATGGTTTTATTATAGATCTCAGACCTTTCAGCATCAACTTGCTTCTGAGTGTGTGTGTGTGTGTGTGTGTGTTCCCTAGTGGGGACTGAAAGTCCTCGTAATGATAGGAATGCATGTCAGATCTGTAAAAGTGGACACATTTTGCTGGGTCCTTTTTTATTTTATTTACAAACTTTTTTTTTTTATTTAAAGATCAAAAACATTGACCTTTGGTTGCTGAGGTTAAGTTTATGTTTAGGTTTCTTTTTACTCAGGATTACACAAGTGAATGTATTGTCCTCACTAGTATAGTGTGCTTGTCTATATACCAGGTTTATGCAACATTGTGGGGACTGAAACCTGTTTAAACACTGAGGTTGTGGGGACCACATATTAGCAACATAATCATTCAATTTGAAGGTGAAGACATGTTTTGTGGTTTAGGTTAGGGTTTCAAGGTTTGAATAAGTCTCCAGGAAATTAATGGAAGTCTGTGTAATGTCCCCACAAATCACAGAAACAAAAGTGTGTGTGTGTGTGTGTGTGTGTGTGTGTGTGTGTGTGTTTTATGTTATAAAACTCCTTTTGTCTCTGAAATAGTTTAGAAATGGGGGTTTTCTTGTTTAAGCTTTAGAAGATATTGACACAAAGCAATTTTCTCCACAGCAGTGATGACCCAGCCAGCCTGTGGAATTCAGCTACATCTGATTCAGGTATTAACAGCTCACAGAATCCTCCTTTCTTTTATGGTAGACACTGTATGTCCAAATGTTTGTGGACACCCTTTCTTATGAATGCATTCAGCTACCGCTAAATGCACACAGCTTGTCTAGTCACTGTAGAGAAGTTCTGCCAACAGAATTCGACTAAAAATTAACTTATTGGCACTATAACTAATGCCATGAGGGCTAGAGGGGCAGCATTGAGCTGTGAAGCAGTGTTCTCTGGAAATATGGTGCTGCAGAGGCACTCCATCAAGAGCAGGATAAGAAACAACACACATGTGTGCCAGTACTTTTGTTTGTATAGGGTATAGTGCTGTTATATAGTAAAAAACACAACACGCAGTGTTCTGATCTTATTGGTCCATAGGAAGGTGTGTGGAGCCCCATCTTCGGCAGCTGTACACGGATCCTCCTCTGCTTCTAACTCCAGTTTTTAACCCTTGGGTGAAGGAGTACCGGGCCGATGTTCCGTTTGATATAATCACAATACGGATCAGGCCAGAACCCGTGAGTGCGCAATGCCACGTTCACCTGGATGAACACCGTGGACCCAGGTACTGCATTTCATGAATGTCTGCAAACCTAGAGATCTTATGAGTTCATCCATTATCTGTTTTCCAAATTTTGTTGGTGAGTGTTTGTGCCAAGTCATGTGCAGACATCTCAGCACTGGAACAAAGAGAAATTTCACTGGTAGTCTTCCAGCTTTACTGCACTAATCAGTCTCTACCTCTGATGTGTCAGCTCACGCTCTTGTCTAAGTTTAATTGATTGATTAGATTTATTTCTAGAATTGCTTTCTCATGTCTTTTGGCTACACACACAAATACACACAAATGGACACACACAGTTTACCATAACATGCTTCAATCATAGTAAAACTGTAACATATCAAAAGTAGAAAATGATCATATTATAGGTTGGTAGCAGAATATAAATACACTACCAGTCAAAGGTTTTAGAACATTCCTGGTGTGCACCTAGTTGGTCAGGGGTTCATCCTACAGCAAGATAATGACCCAAAACATAAGTCCAAGCTCTGCCAGAACTACCTCAGGACAAAAACAACAAGATGGTCAGCTTGAAAACATGGAGTGGAGCACAGTCTCCAGACTTAAACCCCATCCAGCTGATCTGGGATGAAGTGAAAAGCAAAGCAAACCTACAAGTGCCAACATTTATGTGACGTTCTGCAGCAGATTTTTGAAGAACTGTCTGAAAAATGTTTGATGTCTATTGTAGAAAAAATGTCACGAGTGTGTTCAGCTGTTATGTCTGACAAAGGTGCTGCTTTGTATCCAAAGTTTAGACACATTTTGGTCTATAAACTGATTCCATGAGTTCTTATTTAACTCCTCTGCTTTCATTTCAGAGAGCAGTGAGACATTAAACTAAATCATTTTCAATACAAAATACAGTTCTAATACTTTTGACTGGTAGCCTATATAAAAAAAATACATATATAGACCTGTGTGTGTGTATGTGTGTGTAATGACACATCAAAAATCTGTATGCTTTTGATCATTATATCTTATACTCCATGACAGTCAGAAATACACAATCTCAAATTAGATTATTTAAATATTTAATTTGGAGTTTGAGTGAATTACTATTCAAATGCTATTAAGATTAAAACAAAAAAGAAATATGTCACTTTACATGTACAGTAATGAATGTAAAATATGTCTGTTTACCTTTTTGAATTAAATTATGAACACAATTTAACTTTTTCACCATATTCTATTATTTATAGCTGCACAAATGAGTATTTTGCAAAAACTTTACAGGTATTCTCCATTTTATACATAACATAAAATAAATGACAATTTACCTCTTTATGTTAAACTAAATTAAATTAAAGTTTTAAATTATGAATACAAATTAACATATTTTTAACTAATTTTTGAGACCAGTGCGAAAAAGCTAGAAATGTGTCACTTTGTATGCAATGAATGTAAAATATGACAACTTTATTAATTAAACACAATAAAGTTTTTGGTTTTCTTTTTGAGATGCACTAGTATAATATGTAATTCTGTATAACTGGGCTATTAAAATATGCAGTGCAGTCCACTTCATTAACACAAATCTCAGTGATCAGATTCTAATACCGTACCAGTCAAAACTGGTTTTTCATCATTTTAAAAATGTTCTGCATTGTAGATTAATACTAAAGTCATCTAAACTATGAATAAACACATCTGTAGTTATTTAGTAAACAAACAATTGTAAACAAACCAAAATATGTTTATATTTTACATTCTTCACATTAGGCACCTCTTGCTTAGATGCAGCTTTCTTGCTATTTTCTCAGTCAGCTTTATGAGGTAGTCACCTGGAATTACTTTCAGTTAACAGCTGTGACTTTTCAGGAGTTCATGACTTGCATTTATTGCCTCTTAATGTGTTTGAGACATCAGTTGTGTGTCTACTTTGAAGTAAAATCTGAAACATGTTTTGGTTTGTTTAACACTTTTAAGTTTACTTCACGAATCCTTATGTGTTCCTTCATAGTCTGGATGACTTCAGTGTTAATTTACGATGTAGGAAATTAAGTCTTTAAAGTTGATCTAAGAGCAGAATGAAAATCTGCGGAAATGAATTTGAAGTTGAGAGGCTGTAAAGGGAGAGATCAGATCCTTCCTGTCTGTACTTGACAGAGTAATTGTTTGAATTATTTGCAGATTTATTTGAATATGGCTGTTAATTTGCCTGTTGACCTCCCTCCTGTTCTTTAATCTACTATAATCTTCCTTGTCCTGTTATGGAGTAAACAGGCGCATATGAGTGTGAGAGTGAAAGATTAGACACGCTCTGTTTCTCAGAACTTTGTCTCTGTTTTCCTCAGAATGGTAAACTACCCGGTTGGTCTGGGCAACAGCCGGATCAACATTTTGGTCACAGACGAATCAGGAGCTGAGCCTGTCGTCATGACAATATACACTCTGCATATGTACCGGGAAAGCCGACCCAGTCTGCCAATGTTTGATGAGTATGTGATGTGCGGCTTCATACAGGTACAGAGGAGTCTCTCTGTCTCTTAAACACACACACACACAAGTTTGTTTCTGTGAATTGTGGGGGCATTACGTAGACTTACTCAAACCTTAAAACTTCAGGATTTACATTGCAGGGACCAGATTTGTAAAGAGGTCCCCACAACATGGCAAAAACCTGGTACATACACACAAACACACTTTGGTAATACTATACTAGTGAGGACATTCCATACACTTGTGTAAAAAATAACCTAAACCTTAACTTAACCTTAACCACCAAAGGTCAGTGCTTCTGCTCTTTTAATTTAAAAAAGTCACAGTTCTTGTGAGGACCTACAGAATGTCCCCACTTTTACAGATCTGACATTCCTATCATTATGAGGACTTTCAGTCCCCACCTGGGAGAAATACAAGGCCGGACACACACAAACACACACACACATTATCACAATCTGTCTGTAATTCTTTTCCCCAGTTATTAGATTTCACCAAAAGCGGGAATTTTCACAAAAAGCAGGATGCCAGCTCTAAATGTTTTCCAAAAGTGAAAGTAAAGTGCATTCTTTCAATGAGAGAATTAAATTAAAGTGCATTCTTTCAGCCAATAAGCTCAGCAGATGATGTCCTTTACATAGGATTCATGATTAATGGACCATTAAGAAATGGCCCGTAATTACTGTAAATTATCTTAATATAGTGTCTGTTTATATTATATTAACTTTAGCTACTTTAGTAACTTTATATTAGCCACAGTGGAAATATAGCTAAGACGCTCATTAAGCAGCTTAGTTTATTAAAGTTGCAATTTGATAGTTGCATAAAATAAACAAAAATAATGTTTGTAAATATATTAATTAGACAATGAGTCAGGAGAAAAATTTGTAGTACAGTTTTTCTCAATCTGCTACTGCATCTAAAAAAAGTATATCCTAAAATGTTAATTTATGTTCATACTTTAATTTAAAAAGATAAACTGTCATGTATTTTATATTCATTACATGTAAAACAACAAACTCCAAGCCTTTTTTGTTGTAATGTTAATCATTATGGCTTAAAGCTCATGTGCTCTTTTTGAATATTTAACTAGAATATTAAAATATTAAACAAAAAGGCTTGAAATATATACATCTTACCTTTTTTATGTAAATTTTGAACATACAAGAACATACAAGAAGATTTTCATTTTCTAATTTTTGGAGATGCACTATTATTTTATTTGTATTTTTCATTTATTTTTACTTATTTCACCAGGCATGTCATTAAGAAGATGCTTCTTATTTGCAATGGCAGAGACATACAATGCAACTATATACAAACAAAACAAATAAAACAGAATGAATACAAAGCATCACAGAGAAAAGACATCAGCGAGTGTCCTTAAAACAATTACGATGAGTAACAGAGCTCTTAAAAGCCGATTTTTGAAATAAAATTGACCAGTTTAGTAATTATGTCTAATCTCAGTAGCCAAAAATTAGTATCTACAAGTACTTTAAAATTCAAAAAGTACATTTGAGTAAACGTTTCTGTTAGTAAAGGTAATTGAGAAGCTTGTAGCAGTTACTGTATATTTCATATCCTCAGTTATAGTCACATTAATGCAGGTCAGTTTGTTCTCCTCTGTAGAAGAACGGCGGCTTGTTCATATTAAAATACCTGAAACATTTGCTATCAGACAACATGAATGTGTAATATGATTGAAGTACAGATTTATAGCACTTAGCAGAGTGGTGTCTGTGTCTGTGTGTTCCCGTTTCATGTCGTTGGTGTGAGTGTGATGGTGGTGTGGAATTGAGGAAATTGGTGGCAGATCATCGGAAGCAGCGAGATTCCAGTGAATTCCCCTATCTGATGCTAAATTTGAACTTTCACACCACAGCATGACTTTGGCCACTCTGTGATTGGTGCGTGAAAAGGGGAGGGGACCCCCATGACTTTGACTGCCTACTTTTAAGTACACAGAGGTGAACTGCGGAGGATAGACTAAAATTCTGTTTTTCACTGTTCAGTTTGATCTGAGTCAGTAATAAGGTCACTATACAGCACTGCTGTAATTTATGTTTTAATTTCACACAATAGTGTGTGTTACAGGGTTTTTATAGCTCTTTCATTTTTGTTTTTTTAATAAATTCATTTCTATATGTTTAGTTTTATATCATTTTAAAGCTGTTTTAATTTCTCTTATTTCCTGCAAATTCAAAATCCTAAACTAAAACTTTAGTTTAGGTTTAATGTTTTATTATTATTATTATTATTATTATTATTATTATTTATTTTTTTTTTTTTTTTTTTTTATTTATTTATTTTTAATTATTATTATTATTATTATTATTATTATTATTATTATTATTATTATTATTTTTATATTTTATAGTTTTTATAAATTACACCCATCTAAAATGATTTTTTTCCAA
>BRDA01009498.1:14404-26680 GCA_036984385.1 Crenuchus spilurus | reverse complement strand
ATTGGTACTTGGTATCGGCAAGTACTTAAATGTAAGTACTTGTACTCGTACTCGGTTTGAAAAAATGTGGTATCGGTGCATCCCTACAATTAACACAATCATTTACACACACACCGGCGAGAAACAGCATCCAATTATGCACAGCATCTCAACGAGAAATGACCATCCACCTGGAGGACTGTATGAAGCACTGGGGGAATCACCCAGGACAGAGAGCCAACCATATCTGGGCATACACACATACATTCATTCACACACACTAGTCATTTAGAGTGAATTCACCTGATCTCCATGTTTTACAGGAGATTTTGGAACACAGACACGGGGAGAACATGGAAACTCTTGACTTGAACCAAAGACCCCAACTGAGAGGTGAACGAGCTAACCACCAAGCCACCATACCATGTCATCAATGTTTAACCAAAATCTTGTATCTCCAAATTTTACAGGAGATTTTGGAGCGTTTCTTGGTCCATTCATTAACCTGTTGGTCAATTTCCTTGAAATGGTTACACAATTTAAAGCCCAGTTTGCTGACTTTACATCTACAAGACAGACCAAGTTTAAAATCTCCAGCAACTCTGCTGTGTCTGACCCATTCATACCAGTGCAACACACATTAACACACCACCACCGAATACAATGGAATCAATAGAAGCACCTTTAGCAGCAATGCAATGAATTATCAGTCTCTCACATCATTCTGGAAGCATTCTAGCCAACTCTTCTTCACAATGCGGCTTCAGTTGATGGAGGTTTGTGGGCATTTGTTTATAGACAGCTCTCTTAAAGTCTCATCAAAGCATTTTAACTGAGTTCAGGTCTGGACTTTGACTAGGCTTTTACAACACCTTGATTTCTTTATCCATTCTGTTGTAGATTTGCTGGTGTGCTTGGGATCATTGTCCTATTGTCTGTCCCAATTTCAGCCAAGCATTAGCTGTCAGGTGGTCTCATATTTTACTCTAGAACACTTTGGTATACAAAGGGTTCATGGTTGATGATAGATAGATAGACAGACAGACAGAGAGACAAACTTTATTGATCCCTTTTCAGTGAAATTAAGGTCCCAGCCTCATTACTGGAAGGGCAGCCGTCTCACATGGCGCCAACTTTGAAGCCAATGTCTGCAAGGTGCCCCTCCACCACCGTTCTTGACAGTGTGTATATGGTATTTGTGCTGACTTGCTGTTTTTTCTCACTGTATGATGAACTTCATATTTTTTGGAAATGACCTTATAACCCTTGAAAGAGTGATGGGCAACAACTGCTTCTCTAAGAACATTGCTAATGTCTTTCTTCCTTAGCATTGTGTTAACTGCCAACAAAATGGACAAGTGTAGATACAAGGTATGTGTACCTAATGAAGTGGCCAGTGAGTGTATTATAGAGACTATAAGATTATAGAGATAGAAATCTTATACACAGTAAATCTGCCAGTGTTAAATCAACACTATTAGAGTTAAATTAACACTGAGAGTGTCAAAATTTAACACTCTCAGTGTTAATTTAACTCTAATAGTGTTGATTTAACACTGGCAAATTTACTGTGTAGCTTCTTAGTATTTTTACATATCTTTTATATAGACACATCTTAAACTAGACTGTTTCTTCCACACCAAGTTAAAGGGTTTGAACATTTGATGCACTGTACTGAACTGTTTATATTCTTTATTCTTCTGGTCAGTGCCCAGTAGTCAGGCATGACCTCTCCAAAGTCTGTTTGTAACTAATATGACTCGTTCACACCTGTTCCTCTTCATCTGTAATGCATAGCTTATTAACTTTCTTAAGATGAGTCAAAGGTTGGCTTGCCAAAGACAAGCAAGTATCTCAGTAAACATGCTTAACATGATTAACATCAAAGCAGAAATGCAAATTCTACACCAATGAACATTCCTGCCCTGTAATAAAAATCTGTTTTGTGGCTCATAACTCTGGCTGTAAAAATATGTCTGGCCCTGTGTGTCTAAGACTGCTAAATCATTTTCAGACTCATGCAAGGCTGACCGCCGCTTATAAACACACTAATCAAAAAATGAGGGATATTTGGCTTTCAGGTGAAATTTTTGGAAAATGTAAAAAGTTGATATATTTTGAAAGTTGGGAATTTATGTTGAAACATGCGATGGTGATTTCCTCTCAAACTATTTATTGAAACAAAAGCCAACAACAGTGATGGGTAAACCCAAACAAACAATGCCAATGTCTCAATAACGTGTCATTACCCTTGAGCATCAATTACAACTTGACAATGGTGTCTCATGCTGTTCACAATTCAACTTACTGTCTGCTGAGACATGGCATCCCACTCCTCTTGAAGGGCAGCCCTCAGGTCATTGAGGTTCTGGAGTACAGAGTTATGAGCCTCTACACAGCGACTCAGCTGACCTCATAGGTTTTCTATGAGATTCAGGTCTAGAGAAAGTGCAGGTCACTACATTTAAGGTACCCCAGACTCCAGCAGCCGTTCCCTAATGATGCAACCTCGAAGAGCTGGAGCATCATCATCCATCAAGATGAAATTAGGCCTGTGTTGTTCATGCACAGCCACAAACACTGGATTAATGATGTTATTCAAGTAGTATGGGCTTGTCACTGTACCACTCACAAAATGTAGGGGAGTAGACACACCTGTCCACACTGTAGCACCACCACCACCAAATGCTCGTCAGCCATCATTTCATCAGTGAACATCACTGAGGCCAACTGCTCCCTCGTCCAGCGTAAATGCTCCCTGGCTCAGCAACAGCTGATGTAGTATTTTTAATTGGGGAAATGTTGCACATACTTGAAAAAGAGGACAGGAAAAGACTTGAAGACTGAAGACTGTTTATCTTGGTGGTGAACAACCATCCCCATCCTTTACTGTCCTGTAGGTTTCACTTTCAATCCAAATCTAACATACAGTACATCATTCAGCTCAAGTACTTCTGAAGAACATAAATATGAGGTGGTCCACTTGGGTTGATTTTTAGCATTGTAATTGTACACAGATGCCAAAACATTATGACCAATATGTTAGCATGCCAATATGGTGGCGATGCTTCCAAAACAGGCCTGACTAACTTAGGCGTGGACTCTACAAAATCTGGCACTATCTTTTAAGTTGTGAGATGGAGCTGCCGCAGACTGAACATTGTGTTCCAGCACAACCCACAGATGATAAGATTGAAATCTTGGGAATTCGGAGTCCATTGTTGGTACACACATGCCTTGCGGTTTCATACATGCTTCAACCGCAGTCGTTTGTCCATCTCAACAAGTCCATGACCACACTAGACCTGCTCATGCATTACTACAAGATAATCAACATTATTCTCTTTATCTGAGTGGTCGTAATGTTTTGCCTCATTCTGCTTGTCAAGATTGGCCTGCAGGTGCTACCTGACCCTTCCCACAGAGACCTCTCGATGACATCATGGAGACGCTCCAGCTGTCTGTACCCATACCATCTGACTTTAGTGTACCCCATCTGATCGTGGGTGTGCCTGCTTGTATGTTTATCTGACCTTGAATAACTTGGAACAGGATGGTCCGTCCGGTCTTTATAGAGAGCGAAGCAGTAAGTCATTAGACGTAGATTAGAGCACCAGACGGATTGACACCCGGCTATATAGAGGGGTGATGACACGTCCTGGCTGGTGAGCAGAGCAGATTGGATTATGGTTTCAGCTAGTGCTTACTATAATTAATGCTTTTAACATTACAATAAAAATACAGCGTACAGTACACACACCCAAGTCACCTCGACTTTAGAGAAGTCCAGCCTCTATATAAGCTATAAGCTTACAATGTAGACCGTATTAGGGCTCTACAAAATGGCATTATACATATTACAGAGATTGTACACTTTGTAATTATTGTACATCTTATACAATACATTAAAATGCCCAATTTGTGATAGGCCTCCATAGTTTTTGACCAAGTGAATTTACATTTGATAATATGAGTTGTCCAGTACAGTATTAAATTGAGCTGTAATGTTCCACAAATTAGTGCTAAGCTAATGCTAGTAAGCTTACCTGTTTTAGCACCTTTGCTAATGTTATGTGTTAGCATAACAATATAGAAAATGTCTTTTATTACTTATTTTTTGGCATATTGACACAAGCTTTGTGTGCATTATTTTTATAAATATTTAATGAAAACAGCTACAATAGCTACTACAACATTCATTGTTTATAAGCTAACCCATCCGAGCTAACTTGCTAAGGTCAACCTCCTACATGCTAGTGGCAAATAATTAATATTAGAAATGCTAATACTTATAATAAAAATTATTGTATTTAATACATTTTAATAACTACTATTTTAGTATTATTTTGTCATAACTGTTTGCTCAATGATACTGCTGAGTCTAAAATGTATGACATTTAGTGGTTTTCTGATGGTTTGATATGAAAATGTTAGATGTTAATGGTTTAATAGGACAACTGTGACTGATTCTAGACAACAAATTGTTTTCTAATAGTATCTAAAGGTTTTCTACTAGAAACAAATTGTCTGTAATGTAAATATTAAGCCAGTTCCCATTGAAGTTCCTTTACTTAATGGAATTGGAATTTGTCCTAATAGTTTGTAATGCTTTTTTCCAGCAGGGAGGTCTGTAGGCAATGTTAGGCTCACAGCTCCAGTTCTATCCTAATGAAGCAAATTTTGGGCTCCAGTGTCTTGTATGATTGACTACATCTGAGGTAAGTGTATAAATATGATTTTTTAAGTGAATCATTCCTAAACAGACATTGACTGTGATGACCTGATGCAGCTTTCTAGTCTTCAGGTCCTGAAATGCTTAAAGTGAGAGGCCTTGTTAAAATGCCGTTTTGCACCTGCACAGACATGCAGTGGTGAGAAGGGGCTTTTCCTTCAGAGGGAAGTGTGTGTGTGTGTGTGTGTGTGAGTGTGTGTGTTCTTGTCTGCATATATATCTTGTCCTTCGCTGTCAAAGGCTAAGATTTCTGGCACCAAAACAGCGTCACGCTTGCTATTTCAGGCCCAAGTGCTACATAGCACAGCAGAACAGCATGGCAAGAAGAGGGACATGCTGGGTAGGAATGGGCGCTATTAGCCGGTAGGACCCCATGGGGCTGAAATAGAGGCCTCGCTGATGATTTTTAGAGTGGTGAGACAAGGCCAAAGACTGTTAATGCTGCTTAATGAGGATACTATTAGAGTGTCTGGCTGATGCCATTGCTGTGAAATATGGTTCTTACACTAGTGAGTGAGTGAGAGAGAGAGAGAGAGAGAGAGAGAGAGAGAGAGAGATATGGAGAGAGACACTATAGGTCTAAAGGAGTGGTCATAGAGAGACTAGGTTTGAACCCTCAGCTTATGTCAGAGGTCTTACATTATATACACACACACACACATACACACACACACACACACACACACACACACACACTAGAGACTACAGACTATAGAACTGTGTGGGAGTCATATCTGAATATCATGACCACCCCTAGTTTGGAATGAACTTGGCATCACAGATGCCACCTTACAGGGTTTGCTGCGTATTAAGATACGCATGTCAGTTGTAGCAGAGTGTAAATCCATCATCATGGGCAAAGAATGTGACAGACTGATGTTCAAAAGGACTATAATAGGGTACTGTGGGTGGCAGCATGTTGGAAACCACTAACTTTGTGGGATGTTCTAGAGTCTCTTCTTGTACACTGAGTGCCTCCCAAAGGCATGATGCCAGAGGGGAACAACAAATCTAGATAGTGATACAGATCAGTCAACAATCCCGTCTGTGAAACATGGTGGTGGTGGTATCATGGTTTGGGCCTGTTCAGGCCAGGATGGCTTGATGGAACAATGAATGACACCAGCAAATTCTAAAAGAAATGTCAGGACCTCTTTATATGTATAAAGATGGGGGCGGCCGTGGCCTGGTGGTAGGTCTTGTGACCGGAAGGTCGCCGGTTTGATCCCCAAACAGGTCATGACTTTAATAATATTCCTTTAATAAATGAAATGACGGCCAGTAATGGTCAATGCACTTGAAAGCATTTATTACAGAAGAAAAACAAGAGAAAACATCACATTACAGTAACAGTGACAGCGACACTGTTTTAGAAGCCACTTCTTTAGCATTATCCATTCAAAATACACCATTCATGTCTTATGGTGAGCTGAACTGAAGGGGTTCTGAATGAGAAGGCTGAGATACAGACACATTCAGTCTGTGAAGGTCTATGGAAAAGTCCACTCAGAAGTGGAATTAAAGCATAGTTACAGTACTAAACGCTTAAAGCCTTCCTTACTGTTTCAGACTGAAGCTCAACTGAACATTCCACAGAATTTACTCAAATATTTAAGACCGCTACAGAATTTAAGAGCAGATTCCTGTAAAAAGTTCCTAAATGATGCTTTACAATCAACTTTTGCTCTTAAAAGAAGGTTCTTCGAGTTATTTCAGTAAAGGCAATGGTTATAGAACTATGTGGTTCTCCGCATGATTAATGGATTTTCTTCTTGAAGCCATAGCTCTTGAAAATGGTGCTCTGTATTACCAAAATGGTCAAAAAAGCAGAACTTACATTGTGTTCCAGGTTTTTCTTTAAGAAACTGTCCATTGAAAGGTTCTTTACGGAACCAGAATGCTGAGTCCCCCATAGAGTTCACGCCACAGACTAAATTCATGCAACAATGCATTAAACGGGAATTAATTGCTTGCTGTGTTTTATAAGAATGAACTGTATTGTGAACACGGTTAAGATGATATTCGTGAATAAAGGTGAAGTCACATGTAGCCTTTATAGCCTTAGACAATATCAGTGAAAGCACTGAGTAGGGAAGATTACGTAATGTGTGTGTTGAGTCAAAAAAACATAAAATAAACATAAGATAATAAACATCGCTCTAAATGTGTTGTAGCGTAAAGTTAAAATGTTTTAGATTTGTCTAATGAAAGCAGAACCACAACAGTCTGATCTGATTTGATGTGAACTGTTTTTAGAGGTGTAAGACAGTAACGATACACTTGAGTATCACAGTATTATGTTTTGTGCCCCTGTATCCTTAAAAACACAGGATGGATTTTATAATGAATAGTGTATACGTAAAGATTTGTGGGTCATTTTGTGTTGTGTTCAAACCTCCGACCACTTGATGGCAGTGTTGTAATCTACCTTCAGCCATAAGACTCTCAGAAACAAAAGACGTCTGACGTCAGAACAATAATAGTGACCTTAAAATAATTGTGACAGGTGGTAACTGAGTCACACGGAGCTTCAGTCTGAAACACTACAGCAGACCACTTTAAGTTATATCAGCAGGACATTAAAACACACTGTTCATCACTCTTGATACCACACTGCAACTGCATCAGCGTCATTGTGCATGCTTTGTACAGGCTTCGTCATGTAACTGCAGCTACAAAACGCTGACAGAAACCACGCTAAAGAGAAGAAAATGTAAAGAGGAGAAGGAAAAAAAAAACATGATAAAAAAATGAGAATGATAAAAAGAAAGGAAGATATGGCGATGGCCAAAAGGCTAATGGAAGGGTGTATAGGCACAGGAGTGTATCAGGCCACCTTTAGATCAGTTTCACAGTCCAAACATGTCACATCATATTTACACCAGTGCAGATTTTACACCGGCAGGTTTCTTTACAGTAGCAGGTTTTAAGGGTTTCAAAGGAAGGATAACAGGTAAGGCTCCAGTTCCTCCATCAACTGACCAATCCTCTTGACTGGGCTTTAGAAAATAAGGGGCTATTTACAGAAACAGACATGGAAGGGTGGGGGGAAGCCTTTAGAAAGGTGTAAGGTGAAGGTCAGTCATTCTGTCCATCCAGGAGGTCACATGATGGTCACATGATGACCGTTTCTGTGTACAGACTGAAGTTGTTGAAGTTGCTGTAGGACTGCTTGGCTTTGCGTGCGGGACTGGGTGGGCGGTACATGGGGCCAGAGGGAGTGGCAATTTTAGCCATAGGGGCATGGCTTGCCCATCTGGAAGGAGGCCGTTGATTGGCGGGACGAGCAGGACGAGAGAAATTCCTTCTGGAAGGGACGGGAGAGCATTCACGGTTGACCTGTGAAGACCAGAATCAAGTTTGAGAATTACACTTCAGGCTTCATGGAATCATAATAAAACATCTCATACTCAAAAACATTATATGGACATATGTTTGTGTGAATGAGCATCACTCTAACCTGTTGTGTGCTCCTCTGACTGATTGTATATTGCTGCTCCCCCTTCGTCACATCCAGAAACTGGCCCTTGCTTTCTCTTCCCTGACTGGGATCAAGTCCGAGTCCTTTTCCCTGGTGCTGAGAACCACCAGAGCCACCCAGGATCCTTTCGACCATCCTGAAGTCAGCATGAAGATCTGCTGACTGGGAACCCCACTGGCCGGCATGTCCCTGAACACCCAGTTTCCTGTTCTGTCCTGTGTCCAACCTGGGTGACGCCTTTGTGTATGAAGGGTTGTTGCTGTAATTAGAGCCCCTGTGTTCTCCGCTCTGGAGCACATGTCGTGGTCCAGTTGACCGAGGTTCTTGGCTGGACTCCACTGATACATTAGAGTCATGGTGACCCTTCTGGACAGGCACAACAGATTGTGCTGTTGCCCTGTTGACACCAAACTTGCGCTGGCAGACAGGTGTATTTTGAGCTTTTGGGGGCTCGACCGGGATCACAGTGGTAACTATGCCATCTTGAATCAGGGTCTTCCCCTCGTTCTCCTGCAACATGGCACCAAACTTGCGCAATACCGAAGGGCTACCGCCACACTTTCTGTCCACCAAGGGGCATTTCCTGTCCTGTTGCTGTGGTGACTCAGTAAAGTGGGCAGAGCGAGAGAGGACGGGCGTAGGGGGGCTGTCTTTCTGTTTGACTGGAGGTTTACTGACCGACTTCTCAGGAGATGGCTCTTTAGAGCAGATGGGGTCTTTCCAACTAACGTGGCGGATTCGAGCGTCATCCACACCTAAACCTATATTCTTCACGTTCTCCTCTTCCTCAAATTTGCCTGCCAACATACAGACAATTTTGCTGCGAAGAAGCAAAGCAGAACAACCAATGAGAAATTGTGAAGAATAAATTCCAGCAAAAATGTAACTATTCTAAGAGAGATGGTGGCGACTAATAAACACCAGGAAAAGTAGGATTTAAAAAACTATTAAAATTTTATTTGGAAAATGCTCATTTTTATTAAGCAAACTGCAGACATGTACACATTCCGGCATTCTCATGTAGATAATGGAAACCAATTTAAATGCTAATGAGTACTTTATTAGCAACGTGACTGGAGAGATCCCATTGGGGAAGAGAGACACAACATACCTGCCAGTCACAGGCCACTGTTTACTTCCATCCTGATAACAGTAAACACTCTGATTCCCTCTGGAGCTCTGAGTGAGAAATACATAGACAGGGAGAGAGAGAGAATTACTGTGAATGAAGCACCAGACAAAAGACTTTTGGCAGACTTTACGCATAAACGAGGTGAAGAATAGAGAGAGAAATGCACTCACTGTGTTTAGAGGTCCAGAACTGCTGTTGCTCTGTGTTAAATCAGACCCCTGGCCAAGGTATCCATTAAGAATGTCTAAGGTGACGTCTTGGCTTCCGTTGACCTGGTAGCTCTCAGGGCAGCTGAAGCTGTTGCTATGATGATTAACTGCACCGTTAGGGTAATCACTGGGGTAATTAAAGGTGTTGGTTTGACTCGCTTGGAGACTGTTTCTTATCACACCACATGGGACCTCCTTCCCCTTGCTGTGGCATCTACTTTGGCCACTGTAAGCATTGGTATGGCAGTTGTTTGCGGTGTTGACAGGAAGCAAGGTGATGTCCAGGTTTGAGGCGTCTGTGCTGGAATCTGGGCTGTTCTCAGCGACTCCTCTGCGAGCTTTCACCTCCTTATATAACTGCAAAATGGACATGCAGAAAGACAGATCAGTCAGCCGTTCGCACATGTACAGATGGTACACAGCTCAAGCTACCGTACTGGATGGCTTCCTAAACGTGTCTCAGCCCAAAGATCACTGTAAGACGATACAAGAAGTTGAGAGAAATCTGATTTCCCCCTCACTCTGGGACATATTTGCCTTACATTTCCACATTAGCCACAAGGTTATGCTATATCCTAACTGCATGTCTAAATCACTAAACACTTAACAAGCCATTTAAAATGGGCAACATTCAGCTATCAAGATGGTTGATTGACTACATTAGAGCAGGGGTCCCCAACACATTGTGGCACCATATTAAAGTTGGCCATTTTCTTGTGTACTGATCAATTGCATGTGGATTTGGATTATGGGGGGTCAAATGTGTCATATGCACATCATCATACAATGTTTGGATACCAGGAAGCACATATTTATCTCACATAGCACATTATTCCCCTTCATACTGTATATATACTGTTTGATGTACGTTTGTTTGACTTGGTGCTATACGAATTGAACTGTGAGAAAGATGTTTGAAGGTTCAAGGCTGCACTCAAACATTAATTTGATTAATACATTTTTTTAAACATCTGCTGTGAAATCATAGAATCAGAAAAATATGTCATTTTTGAGATCGTGGGTCTGTGAAATTATGGTAAATTTCCTGTGATTTTGGCAGGGTCCTAGTCTGCACATCAAAACTACCATTTTCATGTACACAGGAGGCAAAAAAGTAGAGGAAATGTTTCAGAAACATCCAGATACATGTAAATGAATTCTGAGTCTTGTTTTCTTGTTGTCGGGTACCAGATGTTCTACATCCTGGCACCAGTCTGTGGTCTCGAGAATGGGGACCTTTGCACTAGAGAACAGCTAAATTCTGTAACAGCACTGGTGGTTCTGAGTCTGCTGCAGTGGATGCAATCAAAACAAATCTAGTCTCCACAGCACAACCACAACAATCAGAGTGGACATATTATGTAACAGTGAGGTTCATCCAACTCATCATTCTGATATTATTAAGTTTGTTAGTATCTTCTTTCAGTGTGTGTGTACATCCTGTCCTCCTGCTCACTATGAGTTTAATATGCTTGTTAACATCTGTCATGGCAGTGTGTGTGTGTGCATGGTGGCTGGATTTGGGGGAGGCTATTCTTACACACATAAACATACACACACACTCTGCCAACCACAGAGATAGCAACACATGCTGCCAACTTCAGTGGGGGTCAGAACTTACTCAGCCAATCAGAAGCTTACTGTGAATCAACAACAATAACAATAAAAACAGTGAGTCTGCTGAGCTGACATTGTTCTTCTCTATCTTGTGAATTTAATTTATTCATTTGATTGCTGGTAATTTATTGTTGTTTTTGGAGTGTGTAATGTTCTTAGTAGGTGGCCGTTGGTATTGTTGGATGTTACTGATTTTTTTCTTGACATTGATCTGTGTTGTTGGTTGGTGTTTGTGGTGAAGGTTGATGTTGGTTGGTGTTTGTGGTAAAGGTTGATGTTGGTTGGTTTTTGGGGTGAGGGTTGATGTTGGCTGGTGTTTGTGGTGAAGGTTGATGTTGGTTGGTTTTTTGGGGTGAGGGTTGATGTTGGTTGGTGTTTGTGGTGAAGGTTGCTGTTGGTTGGTTTTTGTGGTGAAGGTTGATGTTGGTTGGTGTTTGTGGTGAAGGTTGCTGTTGGTTGGTGTTTGTGATGAGGGTTGATGTTGGTTGGTGTTTGTGATGAGGGTTGATGTTGGTTGGTTTTTGGGGTGAAGGTTGATGTTGGTTGTTTTTTGTGGTGAGGGTTGATGTTGGTTGGTGTTTGTGGTGAAGGTTCATGTTGGTTGGTGTTTGTGGTGAGGGTTCATGTTGGTTGGTTTTTGTGGTGAAGGTTGATGTTGGTTGGTGTTTGTGGTGAAGGTTGATGTTGGTTGGTTTTTGTGGTGAAGGTTGATGTTGGTTGGTTTTTGTGGTGAAGGTTGATGTTGGCTGGTGTTTGTGGTAAAGGTTGATGTTGGCTGGTGTTTGTGGTAAAGGTTGATGTTGGTTGGTGTTTGTGGTGAAGGTTGATGTTGCTTGGTTTTTGTGGTGAAAGTTGATGCTGGTTGGTTTTTGTGGTGAAAGTTGATGCTGGTTGGTGTTTGTGGTGAAGGTTGATGTTGCTTGGTTTTTGTGGTGAAAGTTGATGCTGGTTGGTTTTTGTGGTGAAGGTTGATTTTGGTTGGTGTTTGTGGTGAAGGTTGATTTTGGTTGGTGTTTGTTGTGAAGGTTGATGTTGGTTGGTTTTTGTGGTGAAAGTTGATGCTGGTTGGTGTTTGTGGCGAAGGTTGATGTTGGTTGGTGTTTGTGGCGAGGGTTGATGCTGGTTG
>BRDA01009498.1:0-14304 GCA_036984385.1 Crenuchus spilurus | reverse complement strand
TGTGGTGAGGGTTGATGTTGGTTGGTGTTTGTGGCGAGGGTTGATGCTGGTTGTTTTTTGTGGCGAGGGTTGATGCTGGTTGGTGTTTGTGGTGAAGGTTGATGTTGGTTGGTGTTTGTGGTGAGGGTTGATGTTGGTTGGTGTTTGTGGTGAAGGTTGATGTTGGTTGGTGTTTGTGGTTAGGGTTGATGTTGGTTGGTGTTTGTGGTGAGGGTTGATGTTGGTTGGTGTTTGTGGCGAGGGTTGATGCTGGTTGTTTTTTGTGGCGAGGGTTGATGCTGGTTGGTGTTTGTGGTGAGGGTTGATGTTGGTTGGTGTTTGTGGTGAGGGTTGATGTTGGTTGGTGTTTGTGGTGAAGGTTGATGTTGGTTGGTGTTTGTGGTGAGGGTTGATGTTGGTGTTTGTGGTGAGGGTTGATGTTGGTTGGCGTTTGTGATGAAGGTTGATGTTGGTTGGTGCTTCTGGTGAAGGTTGATTTTGGTTGGTGTTTGTGGTGAAGATTGATGTTGGTTGGTGTTTGTGGTAAAGATTGATGTTGACTGGTGTTAGAAATGTTGGAGTTTATGCCATTGCTGTTGGTTACTGGTGTTGTTTGGTGACATTGTTTATTGTTTGTCTCACCTCCTCAATCTTCCTCTGCATGTCCTGCAGCTGCTCTTCCCACTCCTGCATTTCAGAGTCGAAAGAGTCCAAGAGGTCTACGCGCTCACCCCCCCACATACACCCGCTGTGATCCAACCCACAGTGAAGCTCTAGGGCTGCCATCACTGTGTATGTGTGTTTTGTAGCCCTGGCTTCTGTTCTGGCGAGAGAGAGAAAAAGGTAGAGATTTCACGACAATTGCATGAATATCATCAAGATGTTGCTGACAAAACAAAAACTTGCACTTCCAGAAAAGGAACTTTATCAGAAAAATAAATTAATTATGCATTCATAATGTTCAAACAACATTATGACAGCAACTAAGTATTTGTTTACACACATAGGAAACACCACAAAAATCTGTAGTAAATGGCTGAGATCAGAAGGTCCATCTACTACACCCTAAGACTTAAAGTGGTGTTTACTTCAATGTGCCTCCTCAAGGACTCTTCCCCCTTGACTGACATGCCAGCATTTCCATTATGTAACCTGGGAAAGCATCCCTACCATCCACTTTGGACACACTTGATCAATTCTCGGCCATTCCCATCCTTCAACCAGAGCTTAACTGTCAAAGACATCAGCATGTGCCTCTGAAGAACTTCATTAAGACCTGCTCAAGTTACCATGATACAGTCATTTGGACGTCCAAGAGCCATCAGAATACAACAGCACTTTTCTCGGCATTTCCATCACCCGGATATGATGAGGTCAAGGATCTCAGAGCCTCTGCTTTGCTTGGATGGACTCAAAATAGTCTCCAAAGCGGCGTCAGAGAATTATTCCAGTAATGCGGAACTGATTTATGGGATGAGCATGAGTTATCCTCCTGTGAATTAAGGAGGGATTTTTTCTACCATTAAGAAACAGGACACCCCGGGGTACCTCTAAGTCTCGAAAGTGCCCGAACGTCCCACCATGTGATGTAAGAATTGAGTGATATTTATACCTCTGTAACCAGGCTATCCATCGTAAAAGTCATGCTTATGTGCGGCACAAACAGTGAGACACTAACAGGGTCTAAAATACGGCTTGCGTGAAAGCAAGAGCTCATAAAAAGTTTAGAAGCTTCAAGTGTTGATAATCTATAATTGATGTATCCTTACTCATGCAAGCTGCCCCCAGTGAGCCCTCTCTTGGACCAACATGGTGAACACCACTTTGTGAAATAAACAAAATATTCAGTGATCCGTCTTTAGTCTCTTAATCTGCCTTTCAGTTCTTAATCTTCAACAAGTAACAATGCAGTAAGTACCATTAAACTAACAGGTATGTAGTTCCTTGGAGTTTAAGGGGTTAAAAATAATAAGTACTGTTTATATTCTGTTCCTTACCAGGCCAACTGCTGCTGGACTCTTTGACAACCTCTATTTAAAAAAAACAGCCACGGGCACAAAAAATGTAGTCCATTAATAAAGAAACTCTCCACAAAGTTGAACCAGCACTGTTCCTTTCGGTTCCTTCTCAGTCAACAGCTCCTCAGGCTCTACCGGCTGTTCTAATGTCCCCCTCCAGCTCCCCTCTGCTGTGACGTAAAAGTCCCCTGGATTGGATTTTAAAGCTGTCCCGCGTCCGGCCCCAAGCCCCCAGGGCGAGTGCCTCTCTTCAAGGTAAACAAGCCCTCGCAGCAGGACTTTATAGTGCCTCCTGCTATTTCCACCGCGGCGTCACCCGGCCTGGTATCCAGTGTCATAATGTCAGATTTATTCCGCCATTTGCCGTCTCCATGTGAGCAACTGTCGTCACCAGCCTCCCTTGGATATAATTACAAAAAGACAGAGGGAAAGTGTTTACAAGGCTGTTTCAGAGGTTTATTTTAGAGCCGCCTCTGCCGGGCCGCCCTGTTGCTGCTCTGATTTTGGGACTTGGCAGATTTAGGCCGTGTGACTTCAAGGGCAGGTGCTGATTCGTCCTGCTGTGATACCAACAAGGTGCGCTAAATGCAGCAGCCTTCGCAGCCTAACGTTTTCTTTTTTGAGATGCCTGCAACCAGAATTAGCCCGCTGTCAGTGGATTTGATCCCAGCAGTTCACGCTTGATTTACTTCAAATTTATTGTGACACTTGCTGGTTGCACAATAACCGGCATGCGTCACCTCATCTCCGGCGATATCGACCACTGACCCAAATAGCCACCAGACCTGATGATAGATGGCGGACAGGAAAACAGCACTGTTAGGAGGCAGAAGAGACAAACCAAACAAATATTTTCTTCTTCCAGGCCTGTTTTCCCAAAAGCATTGCAGCACCAAGAACAGCTTAACTGCTAGTGTTCACTGTATTGCTCACCCTACCATTTTGCAAAATGGGCTTATTTGCTAAGATGCTAGACCAGATTTTTGTCCAGTGTAAAAATGACAGGTTCTGGCCAGTACACCGGCCTAATATCAACCAATATATTGTGCATCCCTAGTGGGGCAGCTGTGGCCTGGTGATCTTGTGCCTAGAAGGTTGCCAGTTTGATCCCCAGGCAGGTCATGACTGAAATGTCCTTGAACAAGGCACATTATTTTAGAAGCACCATCATCATTAAAAAAAAAAAAAAAACCTGCAAAAAAACCCCACTTTTTTGTTGTGTAGAAGTTTTGGAATATTTCTTTAAGTGTAGACCAGAAAGCAGAAATGAGGAGCATACTGCAAAAAAAGACATCTTAGCAAGTGAAACCACCTTACGTAGCCATTATTTCTCATTTTAAGAATATTTGGAAGACTATATGATTTTTATTATTTTTATGTTCAATTATTATGTAGTTATTCAATAAATAACTAAAGTTATCCTCATTATTTCCTAAAATAAATTATCTTCATTATTTCTAGACATTAAAAAAATTCATTTTAATTATTTCCTTCTTAACTTCAATTCCAAAAAAGCTGTGTAAAATGTAAATAAATGTAATTAAAAACAGAATGCAATGATTTGCAAACCTCATAAACCGAATTTTTTTCACAATAGAACACAGAACACATGGGTTGATGTTGAAAGTGAGGCATTTTACCTTTTTTACCTTTTACATTTCATGAAAAATATGAACTAATTTTTGGTGTTTGGTGGCATCAACTCAAACTCAGCATCTCAAAAAAGTTGGGACAGGGCCATGTCTACCAACACTTTTCCAGCTTTTTGTTTCCTGTGTCCCAGCTTATTTCAGCTGTACTGCTGCCCTGAAGTTCTAAATGAGATGGTTTCTCTTGCTGGGATGTGATTTTGTGCAGTAGGAATGACGCAGTGTGCTAGCTGAGACGTCACAGCAGGGGGTTTAGTTGGGATAGGTGCCCCACACAGAGGAGGCTGCAGTGAGCTAAAACGAGACGGATCACTGTGTGGTTTAGGGAGACTCTCTGCATCAGTATTATCTCCAGTCCTGAGCGTTTGAAGCAGCTATTTTCATTTGTAGCTGCCAAGCAACCACACATGTATAAATAATCCCCACTCAGCACACACGTATTATTTTTCACTATTGAATGCAAAGAGCTGCTACTGGCACGATGAAGTACATACACAGAAACACCGCCAAACAGTCCACAGGTTATTACAGCTCCAGCCTGCAGAGCTCTGAACACAAAACATCATCTCTGCAAGTAAATCTACTCAGAACTAGTTGAAATATACTATATTCTTATACTATATTCTGAGACTGCTGGAAGAGCATGATAAGATTACAGATGATATATCTGTAAAATTTTCATTTGTTTTATCTAATAACTGTGTTTCTTTCCACTGGGGCATCATTTAATCTTCATTACTTCTGGGAATTAATTAAATTATCTACATTATTTCCTAAAACATGTAAAATTATCTTTATGATGTCTTGTAATACAGTGGAACCTTGGTTTTCATCATTAATCTGTTCTAAAGTTTTTGATGATAATCGAAACAAACGATAACTGAAGCAATATTTCCCATAAGAAATAATGTAAATCCAATGAATCTGTTCCAGACACTCAAAAATATTAACAAAAATACATTTTATATAGAATATCTATAGTTTTACATACAGAACACAATGAGAAATAAATACAAAAGTCTAATGAAATGGATAAATTAACATTTAACATCACTCTTACAGGTTTACGCTCTGTTTTAGAGAGTGCTGGTGTGGTCCAGCTGGCAGCCTTTGTTTTGTACACCCGTTCTCAGGGTTCTCTGTCACTGTTTTTACACCTGTTTTCAGGCGGTAGTGCTAACGTGTTTTAGTTTGTTTTAAGCATTATCAACGAGAAACAAAGTCAGAATGAACGATTAATGTGTGGGTGGATGCTTTGTTTTCACAAAATTAGCGGCAAGTCACGTGGGCACACCGATGAAAACTGGGCGGATGAACAATAACTGTGACAAATTTTCCCCAAAACAAGTCAACGATAACCGAACTGTACAATAACCAGGGCAAACAATAACTGAGGTTCCACTGTAAGTAAAATTATCCTTGTTATTTCTTGAAATAAATAAAACTATAATTAACTCAAATAAGCAACTTATTACAGAATATAAATAAAAATAAAATTTTAAGTAAAATAATTAAATACGCAAAATGAGCTGACAAAGAAATATGACCAGAATCACTTAAAATGATGTAATATTCTGAGACATATGAACTAGATTTAATATGCTGCAGTAATATGCTTAGATATTTTCTTCACAGCATGTTTCTTCTGATGCTACAAAAGCATCTCAGACATGTGATCTATGACCCTCTCCACAAAGACCCAGCTCAGAAACAGGCTTTACTTTATACTTGACTGACAAAAGCATGTAAACACTGCCCTCAGTCCAGACAGTGATGAATCTGGAGTATCACTGATTGGCTGGTGTAGAAGCTTGGAGCAACATCAGCTGGTTGTGATGAAAAGAGACCTGAACTGTAGCCAGAAACCGCAGACAAATCAACTCTCAACACCTCTCAGACAGCCAAGGCCAACAAGGTCTGCTGAGTGATTGACTGACGCTGGCTTGTGTTATATATTGTTTATTTAATATACTACTTTAAAAAAGACTCTGAAATCTGTAGCTACTGCTCACTAAACATTATATACAACTACATACATGCCATGTGGTTGCACACCTGTAGGCAACTTGTTATCAATTACTTCTCCTCCATCAACAACCCACCTCCATCACTCTGATAGGTGACACATCAGGAATCCATGTAAACAAGGAAGGTAGAGGAGCACTTCTGGTGACATTAACCATTACTAAGAAAACTATCCTGACAACCTAGAAATCAAGGAGAAATATCTCAATCAATCAACAGGAAAACCTTCTAACAGATCATATAGCAATGGAAAAATCTGCATCTGTCAAAAACACAACTCATAATTACAATGAAAACATGGTCAACACTCAACAATCTTAGAGCAAAGACAAAAAATATAGTTAAAATGTACAGCCGATTCACGCATTATACAGCCACACTATATGTTTTATGCATTATACACCTATAACCTATCCTACATATTGGGTGCTACCTTAAAACCCTAACCTCAATCATGTCTTCACCTTAAAATGTAGTCCCTGCAAGGAAGAAACATCCCCACAACCTGAGTGTTTAAACAGGTTTTGGTCCCCACAACGTGGCATAAACCTGTTACATACACACAAACACACTTTGGTAATACTATACTAGTGAGGACATTCCATTCACTTGTGTAACACTGAGACAAAATCAGCCTAAACATACACTTGGCAACCAAAGGTCAATGCTTTTTTAATTTTTCCAAAAAAAATGTTTGAAAAAGGCACATTGCTTATGAGGACCAGCAAAACGTTTACAGATCTGATATGAATTCAAGTCATGTCCCCCACTAGGGAGAAATACAAGGCCACACACACACACACACACACACACCCAGAGAGAGAGAGAGAGAGAGACTGTGATACATAGATATGGTTCAATATATCTCCAGAGGGTACAACCATTATTATGTTCTATATATTTTTTTGTTTATATTTGCCTTTTTATTTGTTTTTCTCCATTTTTCTTTTTTGTATTTCCCCCCGTAACTCTCTCTCTCTCTCTCTCTCTTCTCTCTCTCTCTGCTTTTCTGTAGTTGCTGTTTGTTAAACTTTCTATTTGAACATTACCTCATTACTATACAAATGTATACAAATTTATGTCCTCCCTCTACACTATGAGACAAAAAACCTAATACAAATAAAGATTAATTGGGTGCTGGTGGGCAAAAAAACAGCTGCAGGCTTAAGTTCATTGAGGAGATTAATGAACAGTTTAGAGTCATGATGCAGGGTAAAGGCTGCCACCCAATCCAACACAATCAAGTTTATGGAAAATAAACAAGAAATGTTACCTATTATTACTTATTCTAATAAAAATGTATATTTATTGTTTACTTTGGTGATGTTTATCTTAACTTTAAACTTAAAAACACTCCACTGTTCTTCCAGTAAAATGTTCACTCACCTGTCAGGAGAAAGTCAGGGATGTTGGTCTTCCAAGGAATTCTGGGAAATGTAGTGATGAAACTTTGAGCAGTCAGTGTCAGAGTTTATGTAGAACAGCTGTTGTCTTTTGTGTTGTAACAGATATAAAGTAAAAGCTCGGTAGAGTCCTCCATGACAGACATGCATTCTGGGTAATGTAGTCTCCACTTTTACGAAGTACAGTAGGCATGCATAGGTAAGAGAACATTGTTTCTATCAAGTTCAGTAGTCCTCAACGGCACAGGGTCCAAGTAATATAACATCCAGTAGCAGCCATAACCAAGAGCTTCTTGGGAATGTAGATTTCTTATGAGTTAAGAGTGCATTCTGGGTAGTGTAGTCCAGTGTGCTTGAGAGATGCAGGCTGTGAGCCTCCTGTAATTCTGCGATCATGGCAACGCACAACATCAACAAACAAACAAAAACAAAGGGGCAGGGCTATGCTAACAACAGGATGGACTTATATCACAGGACAAAGAAAAGGGTGAAAAGGAAAACAAGTTTAAAGATGGTAGCGTAAGAGAGAGAAGAGAAGAGCACTAGAATAAGGATGAGTAAAATGATGGGCTGAAACATCTGGGTGAGGAAAATAACGTGCATTAAAAAACAGAAGGGTGCATGAAAAGACAGGGTCGGGGGAAAGAGAGAGACCATCAGTGATGTCACTTCCTTAAAGGAAAACCACATGGACAGAAGCTAAAGTGAAAACAAGTGAAGACCACTTAGCATAAAGCTAACTGCGCCTCACTACTTTTCATTACGTAGTGAACATTTAGCTAGTGGAGACCACTTAGCATAATGCTAACTGTGCCTCACTACTTTTCATTACTTAGTGAACATTTAGCTAGAGGAGACCACTTAGCATAATGCTAACTGCGCCTTACTAGTTTTCACTGTTTAGTGAGCATTTAGCTAGTGGAGATCACATAGCATAATGCTAACAGTGCCTGCTAGTTTTCATTACTTAGTGAGCATTTAGCTAGTGGAGACCACTTAGCATAATGCTACCTTGACCCCACTAGTTTTCATTAGTGAGCATTTTGCTAGTGGAGACCACTTAGCATAATGCTAACTGCACCCCACTAGTTTTCATTACTTAGTGTGCATTTTGACATTTCAGCATCTAAGTATACTAGCTAAATTTAATTCATAGTTAACTAGCATCTAAGTATGCTAGCAGGCTAGGTAACCTTCATTCATATTAGGCAGAATATTCCAGCATTTACAGTTGTATGCAAAGGTTACTGTGCCTCTGGGAAGACTTAAGATGTCTTCTACACAGAAAAAAAGCTTCTGCATATTACATAATAAATAAGTATTTAAAAAAGTAGTTAAAAGTTGTTCATAATTCATTGTTCGTGATATTCATTTCATGTAAAGTGACATATTTCATGTCTTTTTGCTTTAGTGTTGACCAGTTTGGCTTATAGCTCATGAGGTGGATGGCACTGTAATATCATATTCACCAAACTATTTTGTAGTTTTGGCACTGTCTGAAGCTGCCCACTGTTCACTCTTGGAAAACATTAATAATTTTTTCCCAAGTGGATCACTAAAAATACTGCTTCTTTCTTCTGTACATGTTTTATGTTTTACCTTTTCCAGTAAGAAAATTCACATAAACAGAAATATTTGCTTTTAGAAACTTAACCAAACCTTATCTTTTAAACAAGGTCACCTCGACTTTTGCATACAACTGTAAGCATGCAGCTAACTAGCATACTTGCAGAATAGCATGGGTGTATATTTGTGTTCTCAGGGTTCTATGTTCCGCAGTTCTACATATATGCTCTCTGAGGGTGCTATTTTCCTTGTTAAACCTCACCTTTTATGTCAGATTTTGTCAGACCCAAAATACCACAGATTGAACGGTTTATTAGATGTAACTGTAAATAAAATAACATGACAATCACTGGTTTAGGTTGTGTTTATAGAGCATTTTTCATATACAAACTGGATAATATTTATGAAATTTGTAACTGAAACCGTTCAAATTTCACCATAACACATTATCAGTGTTAATGTGTGTTAACAGTATAATGAAATGTAGAAAAATAACTCTTGCAACATAGCACCCTAGAATTTAAGGCCTCAGAACTTAGGATCCTAGAACAATAAACCCTTGGAACACAGGACGCTAGAACATAGTGACCCAAAACATAAAACCTAGGGAATATACTGCCTTATTGTCATAGGACCCTGTGATAATAGGACCCTGAAGCATAGGACCCTTGTAACACAAGACTTTGAGAACGTAGGACCCTGTGAACATAGGAATGACATGAATAGCGTACAGCTCTGTATCATGCTATAGACCCATTTTTGGTGGAGTATTCCTGCAAGATACAACAAAAAGCTTAAACAAGAGAATTTCTTTTACATTATTCACAGAAGAACGAAGCCAATTCAGCCCCAACTTGGTTGATGTGCATAATATGCTGCCCTGAAGATTTTATAGCAGTTACAGAAAATGCTGCCCAACATAAACATCATTATGAGTCTTTATAGCTCAGTAAAACACATTCACATTAATTATATTCTCATTTTCACATTACAGACTTCAGACACATTAGGCCTGGGCGAGATGTAAAAATAAATAACAGTAATATTTTCTTATTTAAAAATCAGAATAAATAAGGATTTTAACACAAACAAAATCATATAATAAGTAAGTTATTATTTCACCTCTTGTTTTGAATGCTATGACTGCAAATGTGTGCATGTGTGAGTTTCTGCTCCGGTGCGCGTTTCTTCTACAGTAAAGCTGCACAGTAATGTAATAATCTGCTGAAGAAACTTCACTGCAACATGCACATAAAAAAAAACAATCGCCATCTTTGAAACATGTTCAATGTCTCACTCATCAATCATCGTAGATATCCAATTACATCACTGCATCGCCCAGACCTAACACACACACTCATATGTGTATATATGTATGTATGTATACACACCAAACGGCTATCGCTTTAAAACCTACATTTTATCAGCTTCACTGACCATACAGGTGCACTTTGTATTTTTTTGTATTGGTCATCCTCTAGTCCTTCATTGGTCGTTGGCTGGATAGTTTTGGTTGGTGCATGATGTTTACTCCAGATGTGACACTGAGATGTTTAAAAACATCAGCAGATCTGCTGTGTCAGATCCACTCATATCAGATCAACACACACTAACACACCACCACCATGTCAGTGTCACTACAGTGATGAGAATGATGCACCTCCCAAAATAATGCCTGCTCTGTTGTGGTCCTGACCATTGAAGAATAAGGTATATTGTTTATTGTCATTGCAACCAGTACAACAAAATTGCATAAGATTGAAAATAACAGCATTAACATTGGGAAAGATAGGAGATAAAAAAAACATCCTCCCAGACTGTCCCATTGTAATTGGGGCAGTTTCAGAAGCGAAAAAAAAAACACCTTCTTTAGGGTGGAAGGAGGCTAACAAAGTATACAGAGAAACAGATGGACTACAGTCTGTAATTGTTGAACTACAAAGTGCACCTGTATGCTCAGTAGAGCTGATCAAATGGACAATGACTGTAGATACAAGAAGGAAGTGTTAATGTTATGGTTAGTCTGTGTATTATGTATTAGGGCCCACCCAATATGAAAATATGTTCACTGATTACCAATACTGACTTTAAAATGCTAAACTGTGCTTCACTGACTGATCTGATTGTCAGTCATAAAATATGATTGTCAGTTCTCAAATAAACAGTATACATCACAACATCTTAAACAATGTGAAGTTAAAACAATTTTACCACTAATAAATAGGGATGCACCAAATATTTGGCAACCAAAATTGTTCAGCCTAAAATGGCAAAAAAAAACACTTTTGGTGTTCAGACAAATAAGTGAAAAGACTGAATAAATTATACTTAACAACTGAACTGCTTAACTAAATAACTGCTTTTCCTCACCAACAAAACACAGATTCACCAGCACAGTTACAGTTTGGTGCTGAAATGGAAGAATACAACAAACTACAAGCACAACCTTTAGTAAACTGCACTTATGTTATGATGAAGCCAGAATACAGCCGCTTAGCTTTGTGTTTCTGCTCCCTGCTGCAGTGTTAGGGATCGTCTCACAATTAGCAGAAGAAATGTGAAGTGTTTCAGTGTCTGTAGCCAATGACACTCAAATTAAACACACAAAACATCCATGTGACTTACATCATTCATTTTAGACATTTTGCATACGTGCTTTTTCATACATATTCATATATTATTGTCTTTGTTTTATATACAAATATAAACGAATAATCGATTAAACTCATGCTACTAAACCTAATGATATCAAACCAAATTATTAAAAATACACACATTCGTTCCTGACTAATGACAACGCGTATTTTGGGAAGTAGTTTAGTGACTAATTTTATAATAATTTACAGAAATGAAAAAGCGAGTTTGGAATTCATTCAAATGTTTAATTTTGTTCGGTTTTGATTTTTGGCCAAACATTTTTATTTCGGTGCATCCCTACTAATGACTAAGCTTAACATGACTTAACATGAACACAGTCAGACACAAAAATAAATAAATAAACAAATAAACCTCACAAATGAGACGTGCAAGATCGGACATGCACACAAAATCACTGTTTAAGGAGATATAATATGAGGTTTACATTGCCAGGTGCCAATAAATCCATGGACAATTAGCCGACTGACTGCAGAAGTGACTTTAAAAGTATAAATAAGCATTTTCTACACATTTAAATACCATATTATAATACTGTCCTCATTTTAGTGCACCATTTCATTTACTTTCTGAATTTAACATACTGGAAACATTTTTAATCGAGCATATCTTTGCATGTCACATTTTGTTTTATTTTTCTCAAACATGTTAAATGTAGTAAATAAAGTTTATTTCCTTTAAAATTCAGATTATTGTGTATTAAAATGTGCAGAAGTTTGTTCTCTGTAGAAGACTGTTCACTTATTTACACTTAGAACATCAGTAAATACGTGGAGTTGGGTGGGCACTAACTTTAAAACAAGACTGTACATCTTACACACATGAACACATTCAGGCTGGACTCACAGACAGCGGCTCCTCAGAGCGTCTCTCGTCCTGTCTGGGCAGCTCCAGTCGGTCTATGAAGCCCTGCAGCTCCTTCCTGAAGGCCTTCATCTGTGCATTAATGCGGAAGAGCAGCTCATGCTCGCGGATCCTCCCTGCATCATCGTCCTCGTCTCCACGTCCGAACGGGTCTCCGTTGGCCACAAACACGCGACCCTCTGACATGATGGCCCCAGTGTCGGTGATGAGACGGTCAATGGTTCGACCCAGACGCTCTGCCTCCGCTCGGACGTCCATCATCTGCTGTCGCTCGCGCAGAGAGCGAGTCAGGATCCGACTGGAGTCGGAGGGAAAGAGCGGAGAACAGCGGGGGGCGCTGTTCCTCACCTCCTCAGAGTCGCTCTCGCCTCCTACAGGACCCTCTCGCTTCCGGTGTGGAGGGAGACGTGAGGAAGAAGAGTCGTCATCACTGCCTCTTCGTCCTCCTCGCTCTCCTCCCCCTCTTTCTCCTCCTCCTGCTCCTTCGCTCTCAGCATCACTGTCCAGGTGAGGTGTGGTCAGTTCATAGCGCTGCATGTTGGACAGAAGGACACGGTTCTCGTACTGCAGCTGCATCACCTTCCCGCTCAGATCGTTGATCTGCAAACGAGCTGCCTTCAGCTCCTCCTGCAGCGCCTCCACCTTTCCACTTTCTGCTACACCTGCAGGAAAGACAATAACCTAAATCAACTTTTCTTCTTTTGAGATGAACCTATTGTGGTACTATGATAGTTCATGCTTACTTTCTGCTGCTGAAGCCCCGCCCCCAGTGGCGGAACCACTTCCGTGTCTCCAGCCCTCTTTAAAGCGTAATTTGTTAAGCTCTCCCGTCACTCTCCTGTTTTGCTCCTCCACGTCAGCCAGGTTCCTCCGCAGGAGCTCCGCCTCATCCTCAACCAGCTGCAGCTGCTGCCTGAGCTCTGAAAGCTCCGCCCCCTGCTCTCTGGTTACACCCCTCACTGCTCCTGCTGCACCCTCAGGTGAAGACTCCTCCCCTCTCAGGTTGTCCAGCTCAGCCCTCAGGCCACGGTTCTCCACCTCTAGCTCTACAATCTTGCGGCCCAGGATATTCGCCTCTTCCTCCACCAGACGCAGGCGGAGCTTCAGCTCAGACTCACGTGTGGTGGGCGGTCCTCCTGCCTCTCCCTTTGGGTGGGGGCTGTCTAAATCACCATAAAACGAGCGGTACTTCTGTAGTTCCTGCTCCAGGCGGTCTTTCTCCTTGTCGATCTTGGCCATCTTGTTCCGCATGAGCGTGGCCTCCTCTTTAATGAAGGCTAACTGGCACTTAAGATCCTCATTATCATCCTGAGAATGACCACAACAATGAGTAAAATCAGACATCTCCAGTACATCACTAATTTAAACTAATTTAACTGGCCTAAAGGTTAGAGAAGTGTGCTTAAAACAGATGGTTGCAAGGATCCCTGCAGGGAAGCCACACCATGCCGCATTTGATTTTTACCATATATGTTCACATTACGACCTGTGTTAACATTTTTCATCTTTAAAATCCTTCATTCAGCATCTTTGTGCATTTTTAATGTCATGTATCAAATGTGGTTTTATGTTTTTGATCTGTATAATCAGTACCAAAGGTAAAATAATGTTTCTTGTGAAAATAATTGAAAAATGGACAAAATAGACCAAATACTACATGGATCAGCTGTTTATTTATTCAAGGAACACATTATGCTAATGCTAAATATGCTAATGTGGATTAAAAGGACTGACAATGAATGGAAGTGGACACCGTTAGCTTACATTAAGCATTAGCCACATTAGCATCTTGGTTAAATGAAGTTTTATTTAACTGTAATGTGACTTCTGTACTCACTTCACTGGGGGTCTGGACAGGCTTCCGTTCACTCTTCTGAGCTTCCTTACTGCCCTTTTTCTTCTGAAACACAAAGTATCATTCAGTGTTGGATGTAAACACTGTTAATGTTTCAAACTGTACTCAGAAATAAAAAATCAACCTACAGCAGAACAAAAAGAGATACAGAGAGAGAGAGAGAGAGAGAAAGAGAGAGAGACAGAGACAGAGAGTGAGACACAGAGAGAGAGAGAGACAGAGAGAGAAAGAGAGAGACAGAGAGACACAGAGAGAGAGAGAGAAAGAGAGCGAGAGACAGAGAGAGAGAG
>BRDA01009497.1:25678-41275 GCA_036984385.1 Crenuchus spilurus | reverse complement strand
ACTTCCAGTACTGAATGTACATTTTTAAAATGTTGAATGTTGAGACTCATTGATAGTTTGTTATAATGAGTAAGTATCCAAGGCGTCAGTTTGATTGGATATCATTTCTGATCTGAGAGGCTTACTGTAATATACATCTCTGCACAATATGGAGAAAACACTAATTAAACTGCGCCAATGCATCTTACAGTATTGTACAAATGTATCGCTGAACCAGTATACTGACATAGGTGAAGACTAACCTGCCTAAAATAACCTTCAGGAGATGGTCCAGATGACTACAGTATAAGAGGGCCCCTGTGCATGTTTTGGCATTTGTAGTAATGATTTACAAACAATATAATGTGTAATTAAATATGCACTCACTGGACATTTCATTAGATACACATGCCTTGTATGTCCATTTTAATCAGCTCCACTGAGCATATAGATCCACTTTGTAGTTCTACAATTACAGACTGTAGTCCATCTGTTTCTCTGTATACTTTGTTCAGCCTGTTCTTCAATAGTCAGGACCCTCACAGAGCAGGTGGATCATTCACAGCACTGCAGTGACACTGATGTGGCCGTGGTGTTTTAGTATGTGTTGAGTGTCACCTCAGTGTCACTGCTGGAGTGAAAATAATGCACCAACCAAAACTAAGCCAACAGTGTCCTGAAGGACTAGAGGACCAACAACAAACTGTAGCAACAGATGAGCTCCTGTCTGTGACTTTACATCTACATAGTGGAACAACAAGGCAGGTGTGTCCAATATAATGGACACAGTGTTTAAAATCTCCAGCAGCTCTGCTGTGTCTGATCCACTCATACCAGCTCAACACACCACCACCACATCAGTGTCACTGCAGTGCTAAGAATGATCCACCACCCAAATAATACCTGCTCTGTTTTCGTCCTGACTATTGAACAACAGGGTGAATAAAGTATACAGAGAAACAGATGGACTACAGCCTGTAACTGTAGAACTACAAAGTGCACCTGTATAGTCAGTGGAGCTAAAATGGACAATGAGTGTAAATATAAGTTACCTGTTGTGCCCAGTGAGTATATAGTGTAATGTAATACCTAATGGTTCACATTTTTGAGATGTTTCAGTGTCTTTTCAAGCGCAGATTCATGTGTATTGAGTTTATATCTCACTGCAGGTATTTGCTACTTTGAAAGGATCCCAAATGAAACGCTTGTGCTGTAGGAAATGAGCGTAGTGCTCAAATGAGGGAGACTTGTGTTCATTTGAATTTGTCATATTCTTCTGCTCTAGTCGCTCATCTGACTACTTGTTTTTGCTTCCTGTGAGCCAGTGTGAGAACTGATAATGCTTCTCTTTGTGTCTCCCTCCTCCATCCTCCTCCTCCTCCTCCTCCTTCGTCCCTCCATCTTGCGCCGACTCTACTCCATTTCTGCCGGAACCACAGGGGATCTTGTTTATTTACTCTCTTCTTGGGAATCAAAGCTGTCGCAATCGTGTGCTGCCAACTTTACGGCAACCCCCCCAAACTCCCCCCCCACCCAATGCTCTCCATGGTTTTGTGCTTTCCTCTCCCCAGACGCTTCTGACGGCTACGGCCCCCCGCTCCTGCCGCTGGGGGATTTTTGCGTGGGGAAAGCAGGCGATGGCCGAGCGGGACTGGCCAGCCACCGTCAGAGCCCGTGCATATGGAGATGTGTTTGGCGGAGCTGGTGTGACAGAGAATGAGCAGAGGTCCCGGCGGTGTTGATTTGTACTGCAGCAGGGACCCCCGTGCCTAATAAGGCCCCAGTCTCAGCACACTATCTGACATGACACTAATACAGCATATGGAAATGAGACGTGCATATGGCTGCAGCTAGGTGAGACATGACCCTCACTACATAAATCTCCACCAGTGCGGCGTACCGCCTTTGAAGGAGGATTGTAAATCAGTCTCAAAAGATATGAGAATATTGCGACGTGGAGCATATAATGCACTCCGAGACGACTCCGTGTTCCCCATCTTTTATGCCTTTTCCGAAGCTTTGTTTTTATTTGCTCTTGCTTCCTCATCAGTAGTGGTATCATGAGACTGAAATAATGTTATTTGAGGTGGTGAGTGTGCGATAAAGACAGGCGGAATGTGTCTGGATTAGTTATATGAGCAGATCAATCACTACAAATGCTGTAGATGTATGAAAATGTGTGTATGTGTGTGTTTATGTGTGTGTACAGAAGGTTGTAGAGTTTGAGGGCTCAGCGTGTGTGAGTGAGTCACTCAGAAACGTGTTGGTGAGATGAGGTCATAGAATGTGTGTGTGTGTGTGTGTGTGTGTGTATGGGCCCTGCAGCCCTGCCACTCTGATAGCGCAGTGGTGATGACCACTGATTGAGGGCAGATGATGGGATCTGCCCTTGCTGTGCCCACCCGCGCTTTAACGTAGCTGCAGGTCACCATGCTTGAATGTCAAAGATCTTTTAGCCTCTATCCCCACTGAAATATCATGAATAATGTCAGCCTTCACATTGAAAAATATCCAAACGTGTCACAATTCGTTCTGACAGTTCCAAATCTATCAGAGACGGGGCACCACATGACGCGTTATATAAATCTTATCTAGGGAAACAGCAGGCATGGGCTCTGTCATTGATACTGTATTGTCACATTTTGCCTGGTGACATTAATGTCTCTGTGGTCTGTTTTCTCTGGTTTCATTTGTACATTTCCTGTTTGCTTCACTTGTTAAGGAAATGCAAGAATGCAAACTGTGTTTTGAAGCCATTGTTTTAGGGCTGTATAGTTAGTTTTTTTTTTTTCATCATAATTGCATTATTGTTGTCAGACTATACTAGTACATCTCAGAATCTCAGATCTCAGAGAATGTTATGAAAAAATTCATTGTTTTTTATGATTTCATACAAAAAAAGTAAATATTTTGCATTTATTACACATGAAGTGACATTTCAAGCCTTTTTGTTTGTTTGTAATCAGTATGGCCAAGGCTTATGAAAATAAAAAATCCAGAGAATATTTTGATATTTATATCTTTATAATTATACATTTTTAGCTTGAAATATGTCACTTTACATGTAAAGAATATAAACACATATGACCGTTGACCTTTATGAATTAAATTATGTGCACAGAAGAACTTTTTTTTATGATTTTAGAGATGCACTAGTACTATTCTAACTTTAATATGTTTAATATATGACCAAATAAACTTCTTTCTTGATGAGTTCCTTTAGCCTTGTTGATATTTAAAAGCATTCATTTGATCAAGAATTTTCACTGCAATCATTCAAGTCATGCAAGCATAATTATATTACATATTAATCTATGCTCAGATGCTCTTACCCAAAGTGAATATGACATTTGGTGTCTTGCCTCTTATTGGTATAGTGTGATGTGTTTGCCCCAGGCTGTCTTAGAGGGTCAGAGGTGTAAATCTCTATACTATACCAACAAAATCACTATAATAATGCATTGCAAGGCCAGTTACTTTGCAATATGTAGCAATATTTTCATAATGTCCGACTTATCTGCCCTGTTGCATGTTTTAGTGTATATTCTGAGCATGACCGTACAAATATTTTAGTGTTTAGAGAAAATAAAGTTGATGAAGCAAAGTTCTACATGATTTTTAAAAAGTCCAAAGTGCTTCTGGGAAGTGGCTGCAGTTTTTGTGATGAATTTCCTCTCATTTTTATTAGTAATAAAATGTCCAAGGTGATTTTCTCTTTATTTTTTACAGTTTGACTTGTTTTGTGTTCTAATGTGGATTAATTCATTGGTGTGCTTCTCCATACATCATTTGTAGAGCGAGATGAAACAGATGGTCTTGCTTCCCCCTCTCCTCTTGCGCTGTGTACGTGGGAGAAAATGGTGCTGCCTGCAGTATTGATATTCACAGTTGGAAGAGAGAGGCAGTCTAATTCTCCATATTGAGTAAAGGTTTAGGTGTTAGGCGTTTGTTTTTTCCCCTGATGGGCGCTTTTTGTGAGCGAGTGCTTCTTCTCATCCCGTGTTGTTAGAGGAGTTAATGGAATAAATGCGAGAGTGGAGATAGGAATTCTCCTATTTTCTGCTTCCTACTGTTTTTCCCATTGCCTGGCCCAGGCTGTTAATTTAGGGGAGAAGCAGATAAATTAGAGTCATGTGGTCATATGCGATATTTGTTTTTGCTACACAGCTGCAGGTACCCATAAAACGCTCGGAAATTTATTTGATTTCGACCGAGGCCCCTCGTTTTAATTTACCAATCTCGTCGCTTCTCCTCGCGCAACCAGAGCTGGCTAATTATTTGATCCCCTTAAAAAATAAACGTTTTTCTGAATCTCTTGTGCGGGTAACAGCCTCTGCAAATAGGCAAGAGCAGGTTTCTTGATTCTCTCTCTATTGCTGACAATTTCCCTCTCCTGGTTAACTCCCTGTGAAAGCAATTTGCCCCATACTCAGGGAAGGTAATGAGCAGATGGTACCATTGTAAATGATGATGCGCTCATAATAAAGAGTTGATAAACACAGAATTACTACTGGGCGGTGGGCGCTAAACAGTGTGGAGGTCTGCAGAGATGCGTGGAACATTCAGGGCAGCCCCCGAGCCCCACTGAGCCCTGTGGCAGGCCTGGAACAGTGTGCACCGTGCATCTCAAATAACGCTCCCTGCTCCATACACACCACAGCCACTTAAACCAGCCCAATGACAGTGGATTTCCAATTGCGTCTTGGTGGGATTTTCTATGGAAAATGTCAATGTTTTTTGGCTATGCAATTACTCATCCGCATCGTGTAGCTTTTTCATCTCTCCGTTATTGGCCATTATTGTGCTCAAACCTCTTTTAAGAATGATCCGCGTTTGGCAGAAGACTTTCACACACTTTCATTATTCCTAGCTAGGTGTTTTGAGGTGTTTTCAGCACTGGTGTAATGTCATGCTGTTCTTGAATGCGTGGGTGAGTTCTCATTAGGAGGCAGTGTGTCACAATGTATGTATGAATTCCAGTGACGGCAAGGAATTAACACCTCGATATAGCATTTAACCCTTTACAGGATGGATGTTTCACAGACCTTTCAAACATACCTTAGAGATCCAGCATTTATATGTTTAAAAAATGATAATAATTGAAGTGGAGGGGAGGACACAGGTCACGGTTCGCTGGTGGGTGAGATATATTGTCTGTACCAACCGATCAGAAGGTCATAAGAGTATATTTAATTTTATATATATATATATATAAAGTATCTAAAAGTTTTAGATATATTACTAGTGGCATATTGAAGATTGTTTTGAAAGAACAGCTGAAATTATATGAATGAAATGCTAGAAATAGTCTCTTCAGGAAAAGCGATTTAGGTGTATTTAACATTTGCATTGGTGTGTAAGGTTTTCATTGGTGTAATTGTACCCCTAATGGAGCATCCAATCAGATGATCCCTTTAAATCTATATTTTAATCTAGAGGAGTTACAGTTTGTGCATGTTTACATTGGATTGTCTCTTTCACTGTGCTAGTGTTTCTATTACTGAATACTAAATGCTCAATACAGTTTGTTCCCCAAGCTAGTGTGCATGCACTTTCAGGTCATATGTTGGCATAGTAAGTGCTTCTTATTGTATTGCTCTTGTGCATCCCCAAAAACATTTTATCATGAAAAAGTTTGTGTTCATATTTTAATTCAAAAGGTCTTAAATGTGTATTCATTACACATAAAGTGACATTTATCAAGACTTTTTTTGTTTTAATGTTAAGTTGAATAGTAATTTACTCACACTTGAAATGAAATATTTATCATTTGAGTTTCTGGATTTATGAATTGTTATGAGCTATAAGCCTTACTGATCAACATTAAAACAAAAAAGGTCTGGTCACTTTATATTACATGTTTATGCTTTATGTCACTTCACCTCACTTTACATCAAAAGTTTGCCAGAAAACACATTTCTAGTTTTGTTTGTATCATATTTAGTACATCCAAAATGTAATGGGTAGCATGTTTTTCAAAAGCACAATCAATGTACAGAACAAACTTTACCTCTTATACACTGAGTTTCCATTAAATTTTACTTCAAGAAATGTTTAACTTGAGTAAAATGTATGCATCTTCATGAATAGTCCACCAGGGGGCAAAATACATGTATATGATTTTATATATATATATATATATATATATATAAGAATATGAAAAGTTAAAAACTCAACTGTGTATCATATTTGGTACAGTTGGCTTCAGAGGGTTAAATATGCTCAAATACTGAACAAATGTGGAAAATATTTACATCAATATTGATCAACCACCAAAAAGAGGTGTGCTTCTAAGGGTTCATTTACAACACAAATCAAAAGATGTGAATGCACCACAGACTATACACTGTGACAGGGTTTGCCTGTCAGTTGTTTTTGAACTCTTGCTGTAGACAGTGATAGGAAATCTATGTGTGAAAGTAAATGTTGCTGTTTGAGGTGTTTGCGATGCAATGGAGGGGCGCTGGCGGCTGTAGGGCAGCAGCATCTCTTTCATGTGCTTCTGCTTGGATCTTGTGGCCTGAATCCCAGCTGAAACACTCGACATGTGTGGATCTAAGTGCCCACTAATTTCCCCTT
This sequence comes from Crenuchus spilurus, assembly GCA_036984385.1. NCBI lineage: Eukaryota > Metazoa > Chordata > Actinopteri > Characiformes > Crenuchidae > Crenuchus > Crenuchus spilurus. The sequence continues at coordinate 34,717 of BRDA01009497.1, read as the reverse complement.
GGATCTTAGACCATGATGTCGGTGTCTGTCTCGGGGTATGCGTCTGCCCGAGTATGTGTGTCTATTTGTCCCTCAGCCCCCTCGCAGTAGGGGTCTCTAGCCGGGCAGCCGCTGTCTCCCTGCTCTCTGCATGTGCTGTTTGCACATCATTTCATGTATGTATTCAGATACCCCTGTACACTCTTCATTTATTTCTTTATCTATTATTCATGTATTTACTTGTTTGTTTGCCGGCCGATATGACATGTTACTTACAGTTTCTGTTTGTAGAGATGCTATCAAACGTGTCCACGAGAGATCTAAGTGGTGGCACTCGGAGGATGAAAGAGGGTGGAAAATCACTTTTGCTTGAAAGGCCTTAAGGCCGGCCCAGAAGGCCGCAGATCACTGCGTACATTGGGTTACGTGCAGCTCACTGTTCACCCACCATCCATGTTAATTTTGCCGCAGCAGAAGAAAGAGAAAATGTGCCCCTGACCCTTTCAGCAGGTTACACTGAGAGAATGTAAAGAACAAAGAGCATATTAGTGAAAATTTGAGTTCATTCTTACAATAAAATAACTCCAAAACTGTGAAAACCTGGAATTTTAATGTAAGTTTAATATAGTGTGCTTCTGGATTAGCTGTAATGTGTAAAAATAATAAAATACAATTAAAAAATTGACATATGCAGATTAATTTATTCCAAAATCAAGCTTATTATAAATGAGTTTATCCTGCTTTGGTCTCGACTGTCCACAGAAGGCATTGTTGTGAGGATTTGATTGCATTCAGCCAGAGTGTTAGTGAGGTCAGCATATTTCATCTACCTCCACCTCATCTCCAACTCACCCCAAAAGGACTGGATGGAGCAGAACACAGTTACAGTGCTCCACAGCTCAATGCTGGGGGTGTTTTCTCCTCTAGCTCATGCCTGGCATTAGACATGATGCCAGCAGATAAATGGTTAGTCCTGTTGTATTGGCAGTACCTCTCAACAGGCTGCGGGGATGCATTTGTACATTTGTCAGCAATGGATTTAACTTGAATTAGCAGAAAGGGTGTCCACAAACCTTTGGCCATGTAGTTTTAAGGTCGGTGTAAAGAAATGGTCCGTACCTCAAATGAAGATCTCAGCTCCAGTAGCCCTCACACCTGTTGCGCCCACTCAGTGACCAGTTTACTAATTCACTTGTGGTTTTGGCAGCGTCCAGTCTAGCAAACTGAGAGCGATGTTATAAAGTGTCTTGGTGCAGTGTCAAGATTATACAGATGAATAAAAACAAACAGACCAATAAATTCCCTTCCTGCCTGACTTCTGAAGGTCCATTAGCGGAGCTGGCCAGCTGTCAGTCCGTCTCCTCGCCTCTGCTTTCCTCCCCTCGCTCCCACAGCAACAAATCACCAGGCAAAGTTTAATGCAATTAAAAGTGTGTGGCGTCCAGCCCTTTGATTGGGCAGGTAGCCTGGGCGGCGGTGCTGCGGCACGGAGAAAGAGAGCCAGAGCCTGGATGCTGACAGTAATTAGCACATGCTAGTCATTAACAAACACAGATTAGGCAGAGGCTCACGTGGCACGCTGCCATGGGGGTGATGCTGATGGGCCTGTGCTCCACTCTCTCTCTCAGCTTAACCAACGTGACCAGCAGCATGGCAGAGCAATAAAAAAAAAACCCACCCGTCCCCACGCCGGCCCCTCTCTCATGGCTTTCATTACCGAATTTCAGAAATCTGTGTAGATTTATGAAAATGACTTTTAAACGCAGCCAATCTCTTTGAGGACTGAGGCCCGGCTGGCCGTGGAGGGGACCCTGCTGTGAGGTTTTAATGAAAGATCATAGTGGCCCTCCAAGACTGTCAAGAGAGCTGCGCACCCTGAAAAGCCCAAAATAATCTGTTTTACTTTTAATGGCAGCCATTTTATATTCATTAAGATCAAAATGCTGTTTTTTTTTCTTTTTCTTTTTTTTTTCTGCTGGCAAATTGCATAGCTATTCCAGTCACAGCTTGAGAAGCCAGAGGCCCCACAGCTTTTTATCTGCTTCATAAGTAAGCATGGGCCTAATATCTCTAATGTGCTTTGATGGAGCAGAGACCTTCACAGGTGGCAGAGGGAGGCAGTCATCAAGCTCACAAGTCAAAATATCAAGTCCCCTTTCAGCCTCTCTCTCTCTCTCTCTCTCTCTCTCTCTCTCTCTCTCTCTCTCGTCCCGGAGTTCAGGCGTGATGTTTGCAGGTGTGAGAGAATATGATAATTAAGTCTGACATATCTCAGTATTGTCTGATGAAACGGTTGCGGCAGCACAAGACTTCTATATTTACCCATCAGCCTTCTTTTTATGCTAATTAGCATTATTTCATTTCTGGCACCCGTTGCATCCAACTTGCTTTCCATCACAGAAAAAAACAAACGACTCACAATTCCAGTCTGTTTTCTCTGAATTGTTTCAGTGTACTTGCTGTATATATATTTGCAGTGTACATATAGTAACATAATGTTATTTAGTCTCATTATAAGTCATATAATGTTAAAAGTGCTACTTTGTACACTTTTCTTGTGTTTATAGATTTGTCTCTGACTGTCTTCATAACATTGTAGTCTAGGCTGTCTACAGGGATGCTGGTAGAGCAGCAGTCCTCAGTATTTACTCATCAGCCTGCAGTTCTCAGGTAACATTCCCTGAACATTATCTAAACAACGCTATGTGATGGTTCTGTAAATGTTAGAAGCAAACATGATCAAAATGACACTCTAATGATGTCACTTGACCTTTATTAAACTGCTCTCAGTGTTGATATAAAAACTTTACGTACACATAGCTAATATCTACATTCTTTGTCAACGTTAGCTCCACTGACCATATAGATGCACTTTGTAGTTCTACAATTACAGACTGTAGTCCATCTGTTTCACATCACAGATCTGGAATGGTCAGGACCCTCACTGGACTCCCACATAGCTGGTGTTATTAAGGTGGATCATTCTCAGTGACACTGATGTGCTGGTGGTGTGTTAGTGTGTGTTATGCTGGTATTAATGGATCAGATAAAGCAGAGCTCATACCAGCTCAACACACCACCACCACCACATCACTGTCACTGCAGTGCACAGAATGATCCACCACCCAAATAATACCTGCTCTGTGGTGGTCCTATTAAAGAACAGGGTGAAGAGAGGAACAGATGGACTACAGTCTGTAATTGTAGAACTACAAAGTGCACCTATATGGTCAGTGGAGCTGATAAAAATGAGTGTAAATGCAAGTTATGTGTACCTAATGAAGTGGCCAGTGAGTGTATATAGCCTAGTGAAAATCTCAAGTGATATTAGTGACAGCTTGCTATTGTTATTCAAATGTATTTCAGTGTGTTGATGTACATATAGTCACAGTATAGGTCAGTTAGTTTATGTTGTTAATGGTGCCACACTTTAAACACTAGTGATACAGTTCTTTACTGTCATTTCTTTACTTTAGGGTTTACTTTATGATTTAATTACCTTAGTGACGCTGTACTCTGTCTCTGTGTAAACCATGTAGCCATTCTCTTACTGCACAAAGCTTCTGTGTAAGCAAATGGCAGTGTTGTTGACTAATAGCATGCTAAATATTTTAAAATGTGGAAGTGCGTGGCTTTGCACTTGATAGTAGGTGTTGAGTTACACCGGGAGCAGCTTTTGTCCCTGCTTGTACTGATTTTCTCTCACTGACCAGCAGAAGGCACAGTTGCAGCATACCCAAATTTAAGCCATGCACCCCTGTGCCCTGGTTCCAACTAATACCCCCACTCCACCCCCACCCCCCCACACCCCATTCTACCTTGTATGCAGCTTTACAACACTCACGTCCAGCCCCCCCAAATCAGACACAGAGCAGCCCACCTTCTCCTGCCTAAAGACTTCTGGGAGAAATCCAGTATAATGTGGCATGTTTACAGGTTCTAATATTTGAGTTTGTCATCGGAAGCATGACTTCCTTCATGTGGATGGGCTACCTTCAGTCCTCGGTATGTCTTTGTGTGTTTCAGAGTGTGTGTGTGTGTGTGTGTGTCTGGCACAGATGAGGGAATATGATAACCTTCCCTCTTTCTGCAGGTCTTAGAGGTGAGGTGAGTAAGGCTGGCCCTGCCAAGGCGCTGTTTAATGGGCCTCTGAAAACACTCAAAAGCAGACACAAATGTGTGTACGGGCAGCGGGCCAGCAAAGGCTCTGACAGAGGTGGGGGTGGAACAGTGGTGGGAAGGGGGGCATGCAGATTTTAAACAGGGGGGAGGTTGTAAAGGAATGCTCGAGGACAAAGCTACTGCAAGAAAGAAGGTAGAAAACGTGAACGAGGGAGATCAGAGTGAGAGAGATGGAGGTAAAGGAGCAGGACGGATATTATTGTATTAAATGGATTTATTAAAGTTGCAATATTACACAGGCTTTTATTATTTTACCCCTGACCCACACTTATGATGTTTACATGGTTTTATCTAACCCACTCCACCATAATTCATTTTAACGTGACCTTATTCCAACCTCTCTTTATCCTTTAGACTTAAACAGGCTGATTTTGTGCTTAAATGACCTCTGACTCAGGTTGGCTGCTCTGTATTGTGCCTCATTCAAACAGTGAGCTGTTTTTTAAGCTTGGACAAAAGTATTGGGACACCTGCACATTCATTTATTTCCAATTCAAGTGGAGTTTATTCTGCTTTTGTTGGAGTAACTGTCTCTACTGCACAGACAAGGCTTTCTTCTAGATTATGGAGCATTGCTGTGAGCATTTGATTGTATTCAGCAACTGAGGTCAGGATACTGGATTATTACAAAACCACATCATTCCAAAAGTATTTGATGGAGCAGAGAGCACGCTTCCACTGCTCCAAAGCTCAATGATGGGGGGATTTATGCCCCTTTAGCCCACACCTGGCATTAGACATGGTGCCAATAGGTTCATGTTTAGTCTTATTCTGTTGACAGTACTTCTCTACAGGGACTTGACAAGCTGTGTGTGTACATTTGTATCAGCAGTGGGTGCAGCTGAATTCATTAAAAGGGGTCGACAAACGTGTCTGTTGACTATCTTGAAATGTGAAAAATGTTTACATAGTGAGGAAAATGTGTTTTTTCTTAGTATGGGTCCTTTAAAATGGTAAATGATCAAACTGGTAGGTCAAATAAGAAATAATGAATAATGAGCATGTTCAGACTGGTTCACGTTTACAACTGTGGTGACATAAGAGTGGACAAAAAAAAAAAACAGTGGGCAGACATAATCGTTTTGAAGAGTCTCAAGCTCCTGATTTGAAAGTAAAATCACATCTTGACCCTAAATTCTTCCTGTAATCAGAGGAGTGGATGGCAGTGGTGTGAAAATACGCTGCATAAGTTAAACAAGCTCAGTCACGTCACCTGTTTATTTGTGTCTGTTTCTTTTTTACAGGGAAGGCCACCTTATTGCTGATGGATTCCAACTGCCTGCAAGCAGATAGATGGAAGGACTCTAGCAGGTACGAGAGAACTGTTATAGAAGACACACACACACATAAACTTACACTACATGCCCAAATGTTGATGAGCTGTTGAGTTGAAGATGAGGTGGTGGTAGTGATCATCTAACATCCTGACCTTACTAATGCTCTTTTTGCTGAATGCAAGCAAAGCCTCCCAGAGACAGTAGAGACTCAAACAAAAACAGTGTTATCTCTTATTATATTTTTAACTTTTTTATATTTAGATTTTTTCACAAATATTGAATGAATAGGTGTCCAAATACTTTGTCCATATAGTGTACTTTAATTCTGCATTCACATTTCAGGCCTCATTACTCAATTCAGATTTTTTGTTCAGATATGATTTGATTATTTTGGTGGTTCACAGTCATAAACGTAAGTGTCTGTAATGTGAATGAATCTGTCTCTGAAAGGGCACAATATCACCTCTGTCACCAACAACAAAAACCATAAAGTTTTTACAGGATTAGAAAATTCAGCCGCAGGTAAAACTTCAGAGGTGGTGGGTTTTTCATCTAAATAAAAAATGGCAAAGTAAGATTAGTAGAAGATTTACTTATTAAAGCTTCTTCCAATGTCTGTGTTTAGATCCTTTAGATTTTGTGCTAGTTTCTGCTTGTTTATCTTCTGTCAGACACTGGGCTGGATGATTTTACAGATCTGGCAACCCTGTATATGTGAGACGACTGATTATATTAAAACTGGTAAAACAGTCGTGTTAGTAGCTGATGTGTGATGATGTTTTACTCAGGAAGACAGTAAACAGCTGGTTGACTGTACATGATCAGGTGGAGAATGTGAATTAAAGCTGTTTTTGCTGTTTTAGCAGCTGTGTGGCTTAACGAGAGCACTTCTTGCATCCGTACAAGCAAAAACTGATCTGACCTCTCACATTCAAGTCGCATTTTCACTAATCAGATGCATATGTGATCTAGGACCAGTGGCAGCTGGTAAAAATATCCTAGGTGGGATCCTGTTTGAGTCATATACAGTCAGTTTTTTCAACCATAACAATATTATTTAACACAGACTGCAGGATAGCAGTGCTCTGTGGAAAATTCAGTAACTATTAATTGACATTAAAAAAGCAGATTAATTGTTAATGAAAATGATAATTAGTTGTACAGTATGGTTCAGAAACATATACAATCAAATCAGCAAACACTAATAAGGCTAAATATTAGACATGTCTAGAGTCATGTACTACATGGTAATAACATCAGATCTTCCTAAAACCACTGGCTGACCCTGCTGAGGTGATAAATTGATCCCTTTGGGCAACAGATTGCAGGATGCTGATTGGCTAAATTTCTGTTGTTATGCAGTATCTTGTGTCAGCAGGTCAGTGATTGACTGCAGATTCGAGGACGCTGATTGGCTAAATTTCTGTTGCTATGTTCTTATCTTGTGTCAGCAGGTCAGTGATTGGCTGCTTCTTCTCTGACTGGGAGATATTTCTGTCACCTCAGAAGAGAGAGGGAATGAACCAGGAAGCTAATTTCCCCAATATTTTATATTTTACATATCATTGTGCATGTTTAGCACAAACATGCTTAAAATATTTCAGTACTTATTATTTTTTTAAATAATTATTTAAAAAAATGAAAATAAAATGAAACAATTTCCACCATGTAGAGTTGCATCCTATCGCCCTCTATTGGCCAGCCACCACTGTCTAGTACCATATATGAAGTTGACTCAAATCTGAATTGAACAGCCCTGAAAATATCAGATCTGAGTCACATTAGGGTAAAAAATCAGATTTGAGTCACATCAGCCTGGTAATGTGAACATAGCCATTGAGATTTGACTTCAGTGCTTCTGGTGTGCAATACCAACAATTCACATCATAGGATATAATTGATAAATGAGCACTAGCCTTTTTTTAAGGAAATATGATATGTTTTCTGAAGTGGAAATGTACAGTACTAAAACATCACAGCCATTAAATATTCATGAAGTCCTATTTATTGCTTGTCCGTCATATGCATTATGTATTCTTCTTCTCCCACTCAGATCTTTGAAAAGGAAGAGGATGAGGAGGGGAAAAAAACAGAACATAAAAAGGTAGGATCAAATCCCATCTCTTTCTCTGACACCAAAAGGAAGGCAAACTTAATTATGAGACATGGAGCGGCAGAGAGCACCTTTCTTTTTGTTTTGTTTGATTTTTCTCTCATTTTTTTCTGTTTCATGTTGCTGATAATAAGGTACAAGTAGAGAAGCTGTGAATATTGTGCAGAACTCCTCTCTTCCTGTAGTTTCGTCTTCCTTGACGGTGGTGAGGTTGGAGAAACAACAGCCCCTAGTGTCGTATGTGTATGGAAAATGCAGCGGCGTTTTGACAATGGCAGTAAAATGGGGGAAAGTGGCGGGCCCTTGTGTGCGGGTCATCACTCTTAATGCAGAGCGTGTCATCAGTCCCCGGGACAACAGCAGAAATGATGTGGCTGATACATATGAAACAGGCGTCATGCATAAACATGGGGTCCAGGGGGGTGGCAGAGGGAGATGGTGGCCAGGGGGGTGAGGTGACGTTGCCGGGGGGATATTGCTTCGATGGGCCGCAGCCTGGATGCCTCTTCAACCCTGTTTATTATTCATGAGCTTTTGGGGTGGTGTAATAAGCCACACCTTGGCTAGGCGGCCGCGCCAGGGCCACGCTAAGTGATGGATCGTGACAGCACTGACGGAGAATATATCATGATTAAGATCAAATACAGCTCTACACCACACCTCGGAGCACCCACTACACACGCACACACACTCGTACACACACTGTAAAGGACCACACAGTGGCTTTTATTTGCCGCAGCATCAGTATCATCGCAAAAACATTAATCTCAGCCTCCCCGTCTCCGGCAATCTCATGTGACCCAGGCAACTCGAGTGAGATTCTGCGAGCAAAGCCGATTCTATCTCGCTGGCTCCGCCCCTCTTCTCTCCCTGCTAAATATGAATGCTCAGTGGTGTATATATACGCTGGCCTGGGTTGCTGAATATGCACCAGTGTCTCTGCCCTTGCATAGCTGAAAGAATCTGATGTTTTTAAATGCCAGTATGCATGCATTAGTGACTGGATTACTTCCCCTTAAGCTGACCCCACATTAAACAAAAAAAAACAAAGTTACTGCTCCGCAGGACTTTGATCTGAGTCCTAAGTCCATCAGTGAAAAAGCGACTTTTTTAAAGATCTGCACTCACTTGAGCTTTGGATTTGACTAGTTAGACCCCGGCTTTTCAGACATATCTGTGTTTGTGTTTGTACATGCACTGTGTTGTTGTTGAGAATTGAGCCTTCATTCACTCTGTACAAATACCACACTTCTCTCCAGCCCTGTTTATGCTGTAAATAGAAGCGCAGCTATTGCTCCCTGCTTCCTGAGAGCCTGAAGGGCAGGCAGCAGTGTGAAAAGACATTTCTCTCTCTCTCTCTCTCTCTCTCTCTCTGTCTGTCTCTCACTCTCACACTCTCTCTCTCTCTCTCTGTCTCTCTCTCTCTCACTCTCTCTCTCTCTCACTCTCTCTCTCTCTCTCTCTGTCTCTCTCTCTCACTCTCTCTCT
>BRDA01009497.1:13411-25668 GCA_036984385.1 Crenuchus spilurus | reverse complement strand
ATCTTACCATGTACATGGAACAAAAATGACGGACAGCCGACAATACAAATAAGTCAGTTGAACATGTAAGTACTAGAGGTAATTTTAGTGGGTTTCAAACGAGACAACTCCCTAAAGAAGGTATGAAAGTCTCTGTGCGCAGGTCTGCCGAAGTATTTAACGAGGATCACAAAGACAGTCACTAAAAGTAAAAACAAAGAACTCGCGAACAAAAACAAGCCGTCTGGACGCGTGTCTCTGAAAGTATGGAAGAAATCCCTCAACAGAGCAAACTTTGGGTGATTTTAATGGAGATCATGAATGTACAAGTTGGGTGAATAAACATAACAGCCGACAGGCAGTAAAAACAAGGTACATGTACCATTCTAAAACACTGGGGCAAAATCTATAAACAGAGGTTCAGCATACTCTGACCAGCCACTTCATTAAAACCACCTTCTAGTTTCTATGCTGATTATTCATTTGAGAATATAGATGCACTTTGTAGTTCTACAGTTACAGTGTGTAGTCCATCTGTTTCTCTGTATACTTTGTTAGCCTCCTTTCACCCTGTTCTTTAGGACCTGAACAGGACCACCAGAGAGGAGGACATTTTGGGTGGTGGATTCTCAGCACTGCCATGATACTGACACGGTGGTGGTGTGTTAGTGTGTGTTGTGCAGGTTTGAGTGGATCAGACGCAGCAGAGCTGCTGGAGTTAATAAACATTGTGTCCACTCACTGTTCACTCTATTAGACACACCTCCCTTGTTGGTCCTCCGTGTAGATGTAAAGTCAGAGACAGCAGCTCATCTGTTGTTGCACTGTTGTTGGTCATTCTCTAGTTTTACATTGGTGGTCACCGGACAGGTCACAGGTCACTGTTGGCTGGTGGACTATTCTCTGTCCTGCAGTAACACAGAAGTGTGGGGGTCACAAAGAACAGAGTGAAAGGAAGCTAACAAAGTATACAGAGAAACAGATGGACTGCATTCTGTAATTATAGAACTACAAAGTGCACCTATATGGTCAGTGGAGCTGATAAAATAGACAGTAAGTAGGAGTTGGTTTTAATGGCTGGCTGGTTGGTGTAATTTCATTCTGAAATTGAATTCATTATGAATATCCAGTATGGATGCTCTACTTTGCATATATGCAGTATATATATATCGTCGTCGGCATCCGTCCATCTCGAGAGATGATGGTAGCGCCTAGTAGGTCATTTGATATTGACTCGCTGGTTGCAGCGTTTGAGGTGACTTGACAGTCCGATTCTTGCGTGACAGTCACGCCCACAGCCGATGCAGACGAAATCTGAAGGTGACATGGTCTGTGACTGCAACCGCTCTTTTCTTTTCTGTCTTTGTTCGGTCAGTCTTTGAATGCGACACTTCTCACCTAGTCTGACTCCTTCACGAACAGCCTGACAACAGCCACAGCAGTTTTTTGCAAGTTGTTCCCAATTCTTATTTAAGAGTCGTTTTGGCTTCATTTTGATCTTTGAAGTGACCATAGAGTGATCTGTGTTGCAATCTGCGCTATGGTACACTCTGGTGTTGCAGACATTGTTCACAGAGGCGCGGCGCATGATGACCAAGTCCAGCTGATGCCAGTGGTTGGATCTGGGATGCCTCCAGGAGGCTTTATAGCATGCCTTGTTCTGAAAGAAGGTGTTTGTCACACACAAATTGTGGTAACAGCAGAATTTGAGCAGTCGTTGGCCATTTTCATTCATTTTCCTGATGCCGTGATGGCCAAGCACACTTGGCCAGGACTCGTGATCTGCTCCAACCCTGGCATTGAAGTCTCCCAATATGTAGATATGCTCTGATGCTGGGATTTTCTTGATGGTGTCATGAAGGAGTGCGTAAAACTGGTCCTTGATTTCCGGTGGGGTTTGTAGTGTTGGAGCATAAATGCATACAAGGTTTGTCAAACCTGCTGTTGTTGATAGGCGAAGGGTGAGGCTTCTCTCAGTGCCGCCAGACAGGGGTTCAATCATGCAGAGCAGGGTGTTCTTGATGGCAAAACCAACTCCGTGTTCCCTGGTATCTTGAGCATCCTTTCCCTGCCAAAAGAAGGTGTAGTGCTTCTCCTTCAAAGAACCATTCTCGGGAAGACGAGTTTCCTGTAGTGCTGCTATGTCAATATTCAGTCTGTGCAGCTCTCTATCAATCACTGCAGTCTTGCAAACATCCTCAATTTCTTGAAGGTCGTCAGACAGTACGGTGCGCATAGTACGCACATTCCAACTTGAGATGCGAAGTGCTGGAGACTTCTTTGACTTTCTTGAAGGTTTGCCTGGTGACATGGTTTTACGATCTTGTCGAGCTAGGCTCTAAGCCACAGGCACCCGCTGAAGCAGGAAAATCGTGGTGGATCAACACCTTACTGACCAGGGGCTGCCTGGCTTAAGGCAGGAGGTAGCTGACCAGTAGGGCTTGAAGGCCCCTCCCACCGTCGAAAACAATTCGTGGCGTCCCACTTTACGCCAATACGAGCAAGAACGTATAACCCATAACTGCTGTCTTCCGAGTTGTGCTAGCACCATAAGGTGAGACTGGAGTGACCTCTCCAAGGCGCTGGCCTGGGCAAAACATTTGAAGATCCTGCGCTGCCCAAACAACAGGAGCCCCCTCTCGGCCACGTCGACTGTATCCAAGGGGAATGCAAAGCACTACACATGGAGCCGGCATGGCTGCAGGAGTTGCCAGAAGGACATCGTAAGCGACAACCAACCGCCTTGGGGACTCCAACTCCGGATTTGACCATGAGGTTTACTCCTGAAGCCTTTCCCATGAGTGGGTATAGCCGCAAGGCAGCGGAGGTTTGGAATCAGGGTTTTCCTTCCCCAAGATGAGCAGTCATCTATGACTGATGGGTCCCATCTACCCGAAGCAAGCTGATTAAGGCGCCAGCCCTTTGCCTTTGCCCCTTCTCCTGTCAGTAGAAACAGTTCTGCCGGACTTAGTACCTAAGTCACACGTGAAGGCCAGGAGCTGGACTTGGTTGTCAGAGGCTATCAGAGACGTGCACCATTGGGAGCTTTTGTGGGTAGTGGCAGCTTATCCCCACCCCCGGCATTGACAAGCTTAGAACCATATATATATATATATATATATACTGCTCCAAAAAATAAAGGGAACACTAAAATAACACATCCTCAATGTGTTATTTTAATAACAAAGATCTCAATGAATAAAATATTCCAGTTGAAAATCTTTATTTATTACATAGTGGAATGCGTTGAGAACAAAATAACATAAAAATGATCAACGTAAATCAAAATGATTACCCCTTGGAGGTCTGGATTTGGAATCATACTCAAAATCTCATACCACCCTCATGGAGTCTGTTTCTGACAGTTTGAGCAGAAACATGGATATTAGTGGCCTGCTGGAGGTCATTTTGCAGGGCTCTGGCACTTCTCTTCCTGTTTCTCCTTGCACAAAGGAGGAGGTAGCGGTCCTGCTGCTGGGTTGTTGCCCTCCTACACCCCCCCCATGTCTCCTGGTGTACTGGCCTGTCTCCTGCTATCTGCTCCATGCTCTGGACACTGTGCTGACAGACACAGCAAACCTTCTTGCCACAGCTCGCATTGATGTGCCATCCTGGATGAGCTGCACTACCTGAACAACTTCTGTGGGTTGTAGACATCGCCTCATGCTACCTCTATGGTGAGAGAACTGACAAAATGCAAAAGTGACCAAAACATCAGCCAGAAAGGATGAGAACAGAGAAAAGGTCTGTGGTCACCACCTGCAGAACCACTCCTGTATAGGGGTTGTCTTGCTAATTGCCTCTCGTTTCTACTTGTTGTCTGTTCCATTTGCACAACAGCAGGTAAAATTGATTCACAATCAGTGTTGCTTCCTAACTGGACAGGTTTGTTTCACAGAAGTGTGGTTGACTTTGAGTTACATTGTGTTGTTTAAGTGTTCCCTTTATTTTTTGAGCAGTATCTATCTATCTATCTATCTATGCAAAGTAGAGCATAGTTAGATAGAAAGTACATTATGTTTTATAGAATACTGTTTTTTACATATATAAATCATAGAATTAATAACTAAACTAATTCTCAAAATACATCTTGTAGTTAGTCAGGAATGAATGTCTGTATTCTAATAAGTTATTTTGACATCAATAGGTTTAATAACATGAGTTTAGTTGATTATTATTTTATATTTGTATATAAAACCGATGTTAGAAAAATGACACAATATTATATGAATATGTATGAAGATGCATGTATGTTACATTATTACTCATTTTTAATTTTAAACATGAAACAAAGTCATGAAAATGACTAAAATGAATGATGTAAGTCACAAGAATGATGTCGGAGCAAACACAGCACAGGCTAACACACACACAAAGCTAAGCGTCTGTATTCTGGCTTCACCATAACAAGTGTAGTTTAATAAAGGTTCATGTCTTGGGAACTAGAAAAAGATAGCAGTGTCATTAAAAATGTCATTATATGGTATAAATGAGTCTTTTCACTTATTCAGCCAAACATTGAAAGTGTTTGTTTTTGACATTTTCAGCCGAATAGTTTTGGTTGCCAAATATTCTGTCCAGCTCTAGCAAAGATGTTTGTACTTATAGACTGTACCTGGGCATTTTTTAATTAAAAACAAACTCTAATTCAAGAATGTACTGTCCTAAGCACTGAATCTGTCTTGAACTACATTTACAAATATTTCACAATGGCCTGTTTTTGAATGTGTTACAGCTTTTACCATAATGTTGATATTCTGATATGTTATTCTTATATTTTTCTCAGTATTACAGAAAGGAATCTAACAGATTATAGCATTTTAGTTGTTGGTCTTCATAACACCTGCAGTAGTATTTTTCACACACTTCTAAAACCTTGTCCACCAGCTTACAGTATGTGTATATGTACATACATAAAGCTACACCACCCATCTTGAAATGGTTTCAAACATATTTATCCACACAAACAATACTGGGACAGCTGGTACATGCTTATATGTTTTGGAAGTGCTCAGATATCAATAGAGTCTGGTCAAATGTTACGAGTGCGTCTGGGCATTATCTCACAGTCCACCCACCTCCATCTATTTACAGTAGCAGAGAAGGTCTACCGTTAATAAGCGCACTGATTTATTCTATCTGTTCATGTTAGATCTCACTCTTCTTCTGGGTTATAAGGAGCAAGTATCAGAACTACCGGAGCATGGATTAATGCAGTCTTAGATTTGAGAGATTTGCTGTAATACGATCATTGTGTTTTGGTGGAGAAGAAGTAAAAAAATGTTACAAATAAATAAATAAAGGTGATGTTAGTGAACTTGCCTCCTTTGAGAGGTTTGCTTTATTGTGCAGGTGAGAGGAATGTGGACACTGGGCCTTTAATTCATCAAATGCAGAGGGGTGGAGTGGGAGGGAGGTGAGAAAAAAACAGGCGTAGCCAGTATCTACAAGCCGCATTCCAAAGGGAGATGTTTTCAATTCACTCATTATAGAGAGGTCATTCATGGTCAAGTTCAATGCCATGGAAAAGAAGTGTTCGCTGCGAGGAGCGCCACCCACACACTGTGCGCCCAGCGGAGGGAGAATTACGTGAACTATGTAGCCTAATTTTTTGGGCAAATACAAGAAAATTAGCCCTGTGCACTATTTACATTCAAAAAAAGGAGTAACGGAAGGAGGGAGGGAGGGTGGGTGTAGTGAGGGAGTGAGGCAAGGAGAAAAATAGGTGGACATTAGTGATTCAGTGCAGAGGGGGGGAAGGTGATGGAAACCATAACAAAGTAAACATGCTCTCCAGAAGCGCGGAGCTGTAATGATGTTATTAGTATGCATGTAGCTGAGCCCAAATGTAGCCTATAACAGTCCGAGCCGTGCTTTTTTTTCACTCCCCTCTCCCCCAATAATGGCTTTAGACTCTATTCAAAGCAGGGACACTCAGAGATCACGGCCAGCAAAAGGACGGGATTGGGAGATAATGCACATCGGCAAATGGAACATGACCGCCGTGTCCAGCGTCAACACTGCCCATTGTCTGCACCGTGAACGGATGATAGCGGCTGTGCGGGACAACAAAGCATGGCCACAATGGGCCAAGCATATTAAGAGTCAGCCTCGGTCCACTACATCTGGCCAAAGAGAAAGAGAAGCAGACAAACAGATGCAGACACAGACAGACATCCTGTTGGAAAGAGAAAGTCTAAATACATCAATTAAGGTCCCCTAGCTTGCACATCAAACAGTATGATGGAACATTTTCGCTCCAGGATGTGGTCCACATTTCCATGAAGGGGTGGCTGTAGAAGAATGGTGGGGTGGAGAGTGCTGGAAGGAGGGGTTAAGGTTCATTTGCATATGCATGTTGCTGTGTATGGAAGGGGGCAGGGCACAGAGGGGGGCAGTGGGGATGTGAAGAGTGACAGACATGGAATCTTAGCCTTTCTCCTGCACTGTGTTCTTTACCGTATGTCCACATACATGCTGTAGATGTTCAGCTCTTACTGATTCTTTCTAAACACGTTTCATCAGTTTTATTTCTGAATTGTAAGCATTAGTGATGGGCTGTGTACAGTGGGCAATATGCATGATTTTGTGATTTTTTTAAATGTTTTGTTACTATTCTAAGTGAAATAAACAGTAAGATAACACATCCTCTGTGCAAAATGGTACATTACGTGTTGTACGCTTTATTTGTTATATTTTCCAGTATATTAAATTAATCAAATAAATGTATGAACTTTTTTGTTGAGAAAGTAAGAGGTAGCCTTTTTCTCTTTTTCATTCATTCATTTATTTGTTAGTTTGTTCTTTTCTATGCATCCATCCGTCAATCGATTTTCCGCTTAGTTATGATTGGGGTTGCAGTAAGTCCTACCCATTCACTGTGCACAGAGCAGGCCTTTATTTATTTATTCATTTACTTATTTATTTATTACAGTGTCATCCAAACTTTGTATGCTACTGTATATCAGATCGCAATGAATGTTTGGCCCACATCTTCAACTCTCTTATGGACCACATTTGGCCTTGAATAACAGCATTGACTCGGTCTAATTCTGGCTGCCTCAATCAGCCACAGGTCCATCTTATATGGGTCAGATGTCAGGTGTTTTGTGGGCCAGGTCTAGGCTAAATCAGGGCAAGATGAATTTACATTAAGCCCACATCTGGCCTACATGAGACAGAAGTGGCATAGATTAAGCAAAAATGTAACTGCTATCTGGGATTGGTACACTAGTACTAATATCATGGTACATTTAGTATGAAACATGGTTTTCCAGTTTTAGTGGTGCTTTGGTTAACATTTACAATATTGTACAATTTAAATATGTCAGGTATTATAAAACATAGAGTATCCACAGGCACATGAGCACAGGATGTATATAAAAATGATTTATTAAACTGGGCAGACCACAATCCAAAATCCAAAACACAGGAAAAAAGGTATCATGTACAGATTGAAGATCCAAAGAATGGTCAATATAGAAAAGTAGATAAACAAGGAAACAAGACATACATGAGAGATAACTACAAATACAAGTACTGATATCAGAGGCTTTGTGGTTGCATATAGAACAACAATACTAGGCAAAAACATACCAGAAACCAGAAGCTTATGAAGCTAAATTAACGAGGTAAATTAAATTCAACTGGACTAGGTGCCATGAGAAGACAAGACAGATCACAATTATGAACAAAATATGTAAAGGGATTATGGGAGTTTGAGCAAATAGAAAGCATACAAAGAAAGCCCCATGACAAACTGGCAAAGGATTCTGGGAATTGGAGTCCTCTTAGAGCCAAAACTGAAAGAGCAGAGTTCCTGGCACCAGGGGAGCTTTGATAATCCAGTATCCATGCCAGATATTATATTGAAAGTACACTTTGTGTGTAACTTTACTGGACTGAAAAATGGAAAAGTTTCAAAATCTCTGCTTCCCAGACCACATGTGGAAACTAAGCTTCAAAATCAGCTCATTTTGAATTGTCCATAATTGTGCTATTGACATATGACTGCTCTTTCACGCTGATGTTATAAAGAGTGTTGTTAGTGGAGAGAGACTGTATCAGTGGGGAAGGGAATAACAATAAAACATCGTGATCCTGACTGTTTAAGACAGTTGTATTTTTGCATAGCATCCAGACATCCTGAAATAGTGGCTAAAGTTTATTTTGTGTGACATCCCGGAGGATGAACGTATCTGTTTGCTTCATACATTTCTGCACAGGCTGCTATTTGAATGAGACACAATACAGGGCACTTGTGAAAAGGTCAGCCAGCCAGAACAGGGGTCATTTACATATCTTAAAGATACAGTAACAAAAAACTCGCCTGTTTAATTCTACGAGATAGGAAACTGAATGTTAGTACATAAAATTACACAAACATTAAAAGTGGGCTTAAGAAATAGCTGCATAAACCAGGTATACACAATTTGTAATAGATACAACAGTAATAGCATGTGTTAAGTAATAAGTAATCATCTGTAATGTGTAATAGTTTAATTTTAGTATTATAAATAATTTAATATTTCAGAATGACCATCTAGGAAAAATGGTGTAACTGGGCTACACTGCCTATTAATTTGCATTCATTTTAGATGACATCCTCCAGTACCTATCTCCATTACACCCTGAATGATGATGGCTTATTATGTTTGGAAATAATTTCAAAATTGTTTATCATAAATATGTATTCTCTGTGACAAACTGGCACTGATTTGAGGAAATACACTAGTCTTCAGGAGGGTTGATGTATTGTTGTTGTTGTAAATCGCTCTACTCAAGAACAAAGTGACAATTTTATGATGACTAGCAATGCAATATTCATTCAGGTCATCACATAATTAACACTTTTAATTGCAAAACTGCAGCGTAGGTGTAGCTCATCATAGTGCTGCAACTTAAGATCAGTACATACTGCTTGAATGTCTGCTTATATCACTTACATATAAAATCATTTCAAGACTTTTTTATGAATTAGTTAAAGTCAAACAAGAGAAAAGTGGGGATCAGATCAAATCCACATAAAAAATGAAAGTACCTCTCTGTTGGTCTGGTAAAGGCATTTTTTACTAAAGACTAGGATTATGTACAGTGTCTGTGGACACTCAGCAGTCGCATAGTTTTGATGGGTTAATGACAGCATCAAAAACACTGATATAGATGAATGCAGGGATGTACTATTGTTTTCCATTTAATTTGACCCTCAGTGGTCAGATTTTCCATTAGACATGCAGTCTTTCTCCTGTTTGTGGAACATTTCTGACTACGTTCCTGAGTTTCTGGAGGGAAAATAGATGGTTTTGATTTATTTGCTCATCTTTCTGGATGTGATGCTGTCCAAGTTGGGGTGACGGGGAGTGCATCTTCTGCTCTCAGCCGTGCCCGGATAAAAAGCCATGAATCTCAGGCTACGCTGGCCAAAGTCAACTGGTTAGCTCTGTTATATAGCCTTGGCAGCGGGATGATTGAGGAGGCCCCATAAATTCAGCAGTAGCCCCTGCTGTCAGAGGCCTCCGGGGACATGTGGTCATGTGGATCATCATCGTGGTGGCACACCGGAGCCATGGCCTCGTCCACGACAAACCTGCAACACTCAGCACCGACCTCTACTGACCCCAGCACTCGCAATTCACACCCTCATACTGACTCCATCTGTCTACAGTCCACACTCTAATCTAGCCCCTCTCTATGGCCTGAACACCTGCAACTTTACTGGCCTTAAGACATCATCTCTCCAGAAGCTGCCCTCTCTCTGAAAAAATCCGTCTTTTGGAGTTCCAGGCCCTCAGAGGGAAGTCTTCCGCGGCTTAGGCCTCCAGAGCTCAGCCTGTTTGAACTAAGCCTTTGAGGGCTTAGCCTTTCAGGGGGCTAGCAAAGGCCAGGGCTCAAAGAAGGCAGAAAGAGTGGAAAAAGAGGACATAGCAGTGTGTTGCAGCTCACCAGAGCTTTTTAGCCAGGACACTCTGTGCACTTGTGGCTACAGGGGTCTAGTCAGCGTCACATACTCACACAATGTTTTCTCTTTATTTTTCTGCCTGACATTTTTTCTTTCCATGTCAGTGAGAGGTACAGTTACAGTACAAGATACAGTATAGTTGTTCATAGTGGTGTTCAAGTTACAGTCATTGGTACTGAGATGTTTAAGGATTCAGAAGTGTGTGAATGTAATAGTTTGCTTGCTGATGCCAAGTGCAGTCCTGTTGTGGCAACTTCTAAATAAATAAACCTTTATTATTTTATTTTGTATTAGGGGTTTTATTGTTACACATATTTTCAAAGCTGAGGTCAAGATTTGATGAAATGCACATACAGTATATACAACACATGCTTGTTTCTGAGGTCACTATTCCAACCTGACTTGAAAATGTAATGAGCAGAAACAAAAAGTAAAAAAAAACGTTTTTATGTATAAAAACAGATTTGTGTTCAAAAACAAATAATCTATATCAAACCAAAGGTCCATTGATTAAGTAGACCTGTACTGGACACATCCATCCTTTCATCTTCTTGACTGCATAATCCTGGTCATGGTCATAGTGAGTCCCCTATCCCTTCACTTGGCGCTGGGCAGGGCATTACACTAGTATAACTGAAGCCAGGACAGGGTGCCAATCCACCGCTGGGCACACACACACACACACAATCATGCACACACTCACACCAAGACAATTTTGCATACACAATTCACCTGATCTCCATATTTTTGGACTATGTAATGAAACTGGAGACCCCGGAGGAAACCCACACAGATACAGGGAGAACATAGAAAGTCCTATATGTGACCCCGCCAGGGAAAACCAGGCCAAAGTCTTTTTTTTCAAAATTTGTTTTTTTTTCAAAATTACTTTTTTGTGAATTTAAGTTTTGTTTTTGATCAAAATATGTATTGCGATAGATATCTGAGACTATTATCTTTCATTTAGATAGATAGATAGATAGATATATACTTTATTAATCCCTTGCGGGAAATTCAGGTCCCAGGCTTGTGCAGCGCCAACCTTAATAATTTTTTTTTTTTTTTTTTGATAGATAATTTTCATAGATAAATTTGATAGATTACAGCAATAATACTGAGTGGCTAAGTTTTGCCCAGTGACTTTGGCCTGGTTTTCCCTGGCGGGGTCACATATTGGACACATGTTTAATGGTAATTAAATTGCAAACATTATGCTTACAGACTGTTGATATTTCAACAATTAAATCATTATCTTACTGTTTTTGTGCTATTTTGTACAGAAATGATTCAGAAAAGTTTGAGATTGGTGCAGTTCCTGAACATCTGTGAGCCATTTATTTTTACCATGTGTTCTGTTACACCTTTATAGTAATGTCCACTTAACATTAAAACCAGCACATGTAGAAAATAATGACTTATAAATAGCCATCCACTGTCATGACCAACATTCATGAAAGGGTTAAGTGATTGACATACATATTCATATACACAGACTTAAAATATTTGACTTAAATGCAGTAATGAAGTACTTATACTCCTGGTTATGATGCATCCAGGGGCCAAGTTTTGATTATTGACCAAATGTTGTGGTTTGAAATACCTGCAGAGCCTCAGAGAAGATTTAGAGGGTTGATTTATACAAAAAAAATCATTCTGTCTTTTTTCTGTTTGATGAAATAGTTACACTTTTATTTTAGAGATATGTGTTACCTTTGTTGTCGTACATCAAGGACTTCAATGGCAACTAGAATGGGACTTCTTGACAAACGAGCTGTAATTTAGGTTTTTGTTGTCAACTAAACTAAACTAAACTAAACCTTTCTTTGTTTAGGCTTCCATGGTTCATCTCGTATCCTGAGTTGCAGATGTATTGGCTTTTTTATGGATTTTGCATGATTCAGACAATTATATGTAGAAAGATTTCTTGTGTTGTTTGTGACAGAGATGTTTGTAGTGGTGAAGCAAATGTCCTGGCTTATTCTCTGTGTGTGTGTGTGTGTGTGTGTGTGTGTGTGTGTCTGCACAATGTCTGCTGAGATAGCCATGGGTCAGTGAAGAAGGCCACAAAACCACTGAGGCGCTGTCCTGCTCCCTGCAGGACACATTCTGAATGTGTGTTTACTCACTGCGTTTTGTCTAGCCTTGTGTATGTGTGCATCTCTGTGTGTGTGTGTGTGAGAGAGAGAGAGAGACAGACACAGAGAGAGAGAGAGAGAGAGAGAGAGACAGAGAGAGAGAGAGACAGAGAGAGAGAGAGAGAGAGAGAGAGAGAGAGAGAGAGAGAGAGAGAGAGAGAGAGAGAGAGAGAGAGAGAGAGAGA
>BRDA01009493.1:7526-22320 GCA_036984385.1 Crenuchus spilurus | reverse complement strand
TAATAATAATAATATATATATACACGGTATATATAAACTATTAAGCATTATTATTATTATTAATAATAATAATAATAATAATAATAATAATATAAAATTTATATTAATGCTGATTAAAATATCAATTAATTATAAAATATTAGTAGACATAAAATTATCATTCAATTCTGTATTTCACCTTGTTATTCAACTTCACTACAACTCATTACCACCAGTTTTACACATTTTACCTGTCTCCAATAGTGTAACATTGTTTTTAGATGGGGAAAAAAATGTAGGGGACTAAAACTGCTTTTGAAAAAGTGCAGAGGACATGTCCCCCTGTCACAGTGTTAACGGAGAAGTGTAGAGTTGATGGATGAAGGGATGTAGGGTGTAGAGTGTAGAGGTGATGGATGTAGAGAAGAAGCTGAACCTGAACCTGCAGGTTCTGGTGCAAATGATTCTGTCTCTCCTCCCAGATGGGAGGAGAGTGAACAGTTTGTGGTTTGGGTATGATGAGTCCTTGAGGGTGTTATGTGCTCTGCACAGACATCTGCTGCGGTGAAGCTGTTCAGTGGTTGGCAGTTAAGCACCAGTACCATGTTGGGACAGTTTTCATCACCCTCTGCAGTTCTAGTGTGGAGCTGCTGTACCACACTGACACAGAATTGGTCAGGATGCTTTCAATGTGCATCGAAAAAAATACTGTTAGGATCTGAGGCGACAGATGAACCTTCTTGAGTCTCTTCAGGAAGTAAAGGCGTTGTGCCTTCCGGATCAGGATGGATGTGTTGTGGTGCCAAGATCATCGTCAGAAATGTGGACACCAAGGAATTTGAAACTGCTGACTCGTACCATCATGCCATCTATGTACTGTGGGAGAGTGACTGCAGGTTTTTGATTTCCTAAAGTCCACTGTATATATATACCGTATATGACATCCACAATATGTCATTTGGTTTTCTTGACATTGAGTGGGAGGTTGTTGTTGGAGCGCCATGTTGTTATGTTCTCTATCTCCTCCCTATAGGCAGTTTCATCATTATTGCTGATGTGGCCAACTTACAGTGGAGTCATCTGGATAGGGTTTCGGGCACCACTTTGGGCACATGTTCTCACAGCCTACTGTGTACGTTTCACTGCACAGATGGGTTAAATACTGAGGTAATATTCCACTGTGTGCAATCACATTGCCAAATGTTGAATCTAATTTAATCTAATGATTCAAAATCTGCAGAAATAGGCTTTTTGTTTGTCTGCAATGTTTATTTGTATTTTACTGTTAATGCATGCACATCAAAGATAAACGTGTACATTCAGTAATGCACTTTAAGAAATGACAACTAAGTAAAAAACAAAGACAATCAGAAATATGATTAGTTTGCAAACTTCACATTTCAGCAGCTGCTAACTGTAGGTATGATTTATTATGCAAGCGCGCCCCCTGCTGTTTGGCCATGTCTCTGCATTATCAGACTGTACTAGTGCATCTCCAAACATTATAATATGAAAAACTTCATTTGTGCTCATAATAGAATTCAAAAAGATAAACTGTCATATTTTATATTCATTACATGCACAGTCACGCCTTATTTTGTTTTAATGTTGATGCTGTTTGAATAGTAATGTACTCACAATGAAATAAGCCAAACTGATCAGCAGTAGAAGAAAAAAGGCTTGAAATGTCACTTTACGTGCACATTTATTGAATTATGAATATATTCTAAATTTGAGATGCTTATGTGATAATCCAACGATGGCTAACTGCTTCAGTGTTATGTTTCAAGTGCACATTCATGAAGGATTCACCCCTGCAGTCCATATGACCTCAATACAGCAATGTTGGTGAGAAAAGTATCTTTCAGTCTTTTGAGGGTTATTTTATAAATCAAGATGTTTAATTTAGCCAGATAAATTAATCGTTGAAGACTGTCCAATAGGAATGTCCTGCTGCTTTAAATTTGGGCTTAATTTACCTGGCTTAGCTAAGAGAACTTGTTTTGTTTAATATGTCCCTGATAGTAGGAGTAAATCACAAGTTTCTTCCTGATGCAATCCTACAGTCAATATACTGTAAAATGATTGGATATAATTCCACACAATCTGTAGCATTTCTATGAACATACTAATGTAAACAATGTATATTTGTAAGGTGGATCATTCTCAGCACTGCAGTCTCTGATGTGGTGGTGGTGGGTTAGTGTGTTAGGCTGGTACGAGTGAACGAGTGATGTTTTAAACACCTGTGTCACTACTGGAGTAAAAACAGTGCACCAACTAAAACTATTCAGCCAACAGCATCCTGTGACCACCAATAAAGGACTAGATGACCAATACAGATTGTGCACCCACCGATGATGTGACTTTACATTTCCAAGGTGAGTCAATAAGGTAGGTGTGTCTAACAGAATGGCCATAGTGTTTAAAATATCTAGCAGCTCCGTTGTATTTGCTCCACTTTTAGCAGTGCAGCAGCAAACCACCACTTCATCAGCATCACTGCAGTGCTGAGAATGACCCACCACATAAACAATAGCTGCTCTGGTGTGGTCCTGATCATTGAAAAACAGAGTAACAATCTATATAGATAAACAGATGGACTACAGTCTGTAATTGTGCACCTGTACGGTTTAAGTGGAGCTTAAAATGCACAAGTGAATACAAGGAGATAGTGTTAATGTTATGGCTGCTCAGTGTATCTAGAGAGGAACCATATGGATAATATTGAAACAGGTACAAGAAAAAACATGCATAGATCCATATTTATGCCTCACATCGATACACCTATGTAGATGCATAGTTATATCCTTATCTGACAGTAGTAATATGTACACTACTTCTCACTTAACCACAGTTGTTGCTAACAAGCAATAGCACTCAATAGTCATCCAAACACACTAGTAATTTCTGGAAAAATCCATCTCCAAATCTATTCCCATCATGAAGCCAGGTGTTTATTAAGGTCTCACAGACCTGTGTGGCTTACTGTGAACTATAAAAAATGAACTCTGTGGTCTGTTGCAAAGAAATTATAATTCATACTTATTATTTACAGCGTCTCCAAATACACTTGAACTATTCTGAGACCGTAACTAGGATCTGGAAGCAGCATTAGATTTGCAGCTGCGTTTCTAAGAAGCAAAATTAGTAACTTCAAACATCTTGGCTGATCAACAATCTGTGGATAACTTGACTGAGTAAATGTTTGTTCTGTGCACTATAGTAGAGCAACACAAATACTCCTGAGAAGGTTTGTGAGTACAGGTCCTTATTTGCAGGTCAGTTATCAATTCGTAAATGTGTAGCTACTTCAAACACTTAAGTGAAAGTAATTCTAGCCTGCTTATATGATTATCTGTTACTACTGAAAGAGTAAGTTTATCCCAAGCATACTGTAGTTGGTCTGCATCTTCTCAGAGCTAAAATATGGGCGCTACCAAATAATAAAAGCCTAGTTCACCCAAACTTTTTTGGTGATGACTTCTATCATTTATTTGGTTTTCCTTCTCACTTTGGAGCTTATGGTAGTTTACAATAAAGAAAAATTGATGAATAATATGTCAATGCCCTTTATCTGGTGTCAGCTTGTATGACTGCACATCTTCAATCCTACAAGCATGATTCACGAAAAGACAGTGTGGCATATTTGAAGAATTTATTGTTTTGATAAATCCATAAACTAATGACTCCAACACAATGTTTAGAATCTTAACAGAATTTTAGTGATGCAAAAAACTGGTCTTATTTAAAAAAAAAAAAAAAGAAAAAAAAAAAAGGGAAAAAAAAAAAGGATTTTGGTTGGTTGGGTGGGGGCAGAGGAGGTGCAGTGAGGGAGCTGAATTTCGACAAATTAGAAAACTTGCAAATAACCATAAAAAAGCAAAGAAAAGTCTTTCACAGTAGGTGATGACAAAAAAAAATCCATGAGGAGCACATATGTTTCTAAGCCAAATCCCACCAAAGGGACTGTCCCCAATATTATTGACATCAATAAAAAAATAATTACAAGTTTAAAAGAGGCCCAAAACTCTAGCAGCAATGATGGAGGCTGAGTGAGTTTGAGCGGGTGGAGGAAAGGTTGGTGGCCATTTTGGGGCAGTCTTATGCAGAGAGGTCACTGTTATTGAACCGCTGCTGATCGTAGACCTCTGCCACAACCTTGCGACCTGCAAACCATCGGTTGTTAAGGGCCTGAATGGCCTTGTTCATTTCTTCAGGGTTGGAGAACTCCACAAAGATCTTGACAATGACCTCAGCATCGTCTTCTTCACCCTGTCGTTCCTGGTAGATGATGACCCGGTTGACAGCTCCAAATTTCCCACATTCCTCCGTCACTTCACCCTCCAGGTCATCGTCAATGTCTTCAGGGCCAACCATATTGCGTAACACCATTACTGTGGACTACATCAGAAAAAAAAAATGTAAGAAAACTTTCTAACCTATTTTTTGTTTGTATACACTGAGCTCTACATATCCAACTGTTTAGCTCAAGTCTTGAGATGCCAAGGGCCATTTTTTTCATGTTACCAATACCTTCAAAGTAGGACATGAACATTACAGTCAAAATTACATGAAGGAGCTTTAGATACAATGTTCAAAGCAATGTTTACTACTGCATTACATACATACATCCCCCATTTACAGTAGGTTTCTCCAACCATACGAGAAAAATAAAATGTGTCTAAAACCTGATTAAAATAAACTCTACAGCCACAATGCGGATCATTTTTGATTCACCCTTGTATAACTTCAAAATTCCTGTCTTGATGTCTTCTATATTTTTGATTACAAACTGAAACTGAACCATCCAACAAGCTTTTGTTTTTTAAGCAGCATAATCCTGCAGAGAATGATCACCTCAGTGTAGTACTTTGTTAATATTCAGTTATTTTATACACAGAGTAAACCTCCAGCTCACCCCTGATTGCACGACTGTGTGTTTGTCTCCACTGCCACCGAGGTGCTCCTGTTCACTCACGTTCTCCTGCACCAGACCATCCACCCGGGCTGAGTTTTCCTCCCGCTGCTTCTCTTCTTTCTCCTTCTTAGCCTCAACAAGTGGCTGCTGTGTGGTGACTGTCGGAGTAACTCCAGACGTGGTGGATGTGATGGGCGGTGAAGACAACACAGGATTGACCAGGCCTACTTGTGGGACCACAGGCAGGGTTGGTCGAACAGGTGTGACTCCTTAAAAGGTAAAAAAAAAGAATACGTGAGTATTGAGACTAGAGCTGGGCGATATGGCCAAAAAAATTATCACAATATTTTTTTGTATATTGATCGATCTCGATAATTATCACGATATTAAATTTTCGTTAACAAACTTCAGAGCAGAAAAGTGACTGCAGGCAGATGCGCATGCACAGCAGCAAGAAGCGCGTAGTGTGACTTGTGCTGCTGTGTAAAGATGCAGTTCTTGTCTCAGTTCTAGAGAGTGACGTTGTTTGCTTGTTTCTCTGCTCACATCACAGCTGTTTATGCTCGTTTCTATTGTACGATTAGGGTAAATTCGTTGGCAGTGCTGGAGAGGAGGATCTAATGGGCAGCAGTATCATACACAACTCAGGAGACTCTCTCTAAACTCAGTTCTCAAGAATACAAGCACACACAAACTCTCAGCTGCTCTCCTCTCTCTCCCCTCAACTGCATGCAGCTCCATTTGCAGACCCGCCTCCACAGTGCAGCCATTGGACGGGATGTTCCCGTGATGCACCAACCTGGGGAGAGGGGTGGAGCTGCCGCCGACAGGAGCACTACAGCAGACATGTGCAAAGCACGTAACAGACTCTCAAGCTGCTTAGACATGAAATGGAAACGAACGTTAATGCTTATTGAATTCTATTGTCCAGGCTTATCATCGTCATCGGGGGAAAATTTAAAATTATCGTGAAACAAATCAATATCGTTTTATCGCCCAGCACTAACTGAGACCAAGCTAAACTAGTCAATAAATTATCCAGAGATTTTTTTTACGTGTAAGATAAGATAGCCCTTAAAGGAAAAAGGCATAATGCTCCAAGAAAAGATGTCTCACCTGTAATTAAACCTGGGGCCTGGGCTGCTAGAACAGCCTGAGGAAGCCCCATTTGCTGGCTGAGGAGCTGGGCTGGAGTCACCAGCGCCTCCTACAAAACAGGTCACCAGAGACACATCTCACAACATTTGAAGTTTATATTATTAACACATTTACAATTTTCTCAACTTTTCAAGAGTAAACATCTTTGTCACTATGACAAGTTAAGACATCTTCATTTTATTTTAAATGAATAATTTAAAGAAGAAAACACAATCCAACAAGAACACAGCTATGGACTTCAAATCACAGAGAACAGTAAAGAAATGTTAATGTTCAAAAACAGGCTTCATCATGCAAGCCTAAAAATTTCCCTTAATATGTCACAAATGTTTGTTCTCACCTGAGCTGTGATTTTAGCAGTGGCAGCAGCAGCTGCCACAGCTGCAGCAGGGGGCAAGCCACCAGGTGTTGTGGGGGTCAACAGGGGCATTGGAGGGGTCACAGCTTTCCCCACCCTCAGGTACTGACCTCCGAGGTCAAACAGGTTCATGGAGGACACTGCATCTACTGCCGACTGAGGCTTTTCATATTCTGTCCAAATGTCCAGACAGAGAGACAGAAAATACAGTACTGAATTCCCATCCTTATACAATAGTCATTTACTATTACATTTACTAACAACACTATGATTTTATATATATATATAAAATCACATATAAGCAGTGGTCCTGACAACATTAAGAACACATAACTTCACTGAGAACTCCGTAAGTTTCCAATGCATGTACAAAATTCTGGTTCTGGAGAGTTTGCAGCCAACACACCTGTCTCTCCCAACACACTGAAAGCTTTCATTACCTTTATCAGATGTTAACCAAACTCTGTAGTGTGGTGGACTTCCAGCACCAGGTTTGGGCACCCTGCACTGGGCTGTAAATAACAGGTATGCTACCTACTACATTCACACCCAGTAATGGTGTTTTCTGTAAGCAAATTGCTCATTCCTTGTTCATTCCTACTGTTGACACTACTAATACCAATCCCTTTGGAAGTACTGTATTTGTTGGTACTATTACTTTAACAGTAAAAAAAAAATCTTTCTTCTCATCAATCCAAAAGTTTATAACTGTAATGAGAAAGTACGCAGCCCCCCCCATCTACCCTTGTGAGCCTGCTCACCAATGAAGCAGTAGCCTTTGTGCTTCCCTGTGGTGGGCTCCCGGGCTAGCATGCAGCTTTTAATCTTGCCAAAAGCCTCAAAGACACTCTTGATGTCATCGTCTGAAAGGTCCGGATGCACTGAGGCTACATAGATGCGGTTGTAGGCACGCGCCTCCTCTGCCAGTTGGTCAATGATGGGCTGTGCCTGTCCGATGTTACTTGGCCGCCCCACTTACAGCATACATACCATCACAGGGGCTACTGAGTGCAAGTGTATGAATATGTGATGTGTGTAGGCTCACTTGTTAGCTGACTTCTTGTGAAGACAGAAAAGCTTGCCCAAGTATAACTACCTAAACAATCTCGTTTACAAATAGTCTTCTGACTGCAAAACATCTTCAGTATTCAACTTTTATCCCCCCCTATTCTTATAGTTCCACTGTTCTTGTAATGTGATTAAAATAACCACTATCTGCACTCCACTAATACATATACAGCCTAACTTCAGTGAGAAAAGCAAACATGATCTGTATGTGTTCATAAATGTATCAGTTTATGCACTGTGATTGGGAAGGGTAAAGGTTCATTTTATTGGCTTGTGTGGTATCTGTGCTGCAGGTGGGGCGGCCAAGCAACACCAGCCAGGCACAGCCCATCATCAGCACACACTGGGCACGAGAGAGATGCGTGAGCAACTCGCGCACAAGAGTGTGCCCAGCCTCTGCAGTTCCTAAAGAAAACAGGGCTCCAAACAGAGGACAGCAAAGAAACCACACAAGGTACACACAAGGTTAGATCACAAAAACAAAATACACAGAAAAACCCAACAAACCCAGCACACACAAGGAAGCCTTGCTGCAATTTTTACTCCCAGACAGGAACAAGAGTAGGATGCAGAACAGAAAATGGTAGCAAAGGCTATATTCTAATAGAAGAAAATGACAGAACCCCTTCAGGCCTTTCTCACATCAAATTATTTGTAGGATTCATTTTTGCTACTACAAAAAATAAGAAAAATAAGCAAAACATCTATAATATTGAGCAATAAGTAATCACATTTAACTCTTATTTGGAAGTTTGAATTGTAGTCAACCTGACAAATACAGGTATTGTGATAAAGTGCAGTATGGGAAAAGAAAAATCCTGCAGTACATTACATTACATTGCATTTAGCGGAAGCTTTTATCCAAAGCGACTTACAATAGTGGGAAAGTACAGATGCGAAAAATACTAAAGTTAATAATTAACATTTGGATATCGAATGCTGAGTGCATATCAGTACTCATGGGGAGTATTTGGGATCACTAGAGCAGGTGCACTTTGAAGAGCTCGGATTTTAGGAGTTTCTTATACATTCTCAGTATACATTGGTCGGTCATAACATTAATACCAGCTGCTTGTATCTACACTCTTTGTATATCAGCTCCACTGACCATAATGGTGCACTTTGTAGTTATACGATTACAGGCCGTAGTCCATCTGTTTCTCTGAATACTCTGTTAATCTCCTTTCACCCTGTTCTTCAATATTCACTGCCCCAACCAAGCAGGTATTATTTTGAAAGAGTGAATAGAATAGATCAATTCTATAGTGAATAGAGATGAAGTATGCAGAGAATCAGATGGACTACACTCTGCAATTGTACAACTATAGTATGTTACTAATAAAATAAACAATTAGTGCAGATACAAGTAAAAAAATTAAGGCTGATGGGTGTGTCAGAAAATGCATGAATGCAGAATTCTCCCAGTTTGAGCCCAGGTCTCCAGTCACCAGTCTAGCAATAAAGTTTGTGTGTACTGAGTACAGAAAAGCATCACAAATCTTGTAGTAATGTTAAGATATTATTCAAAAAGATGAACTGATACATGAATTACTTAACCTCAAAAATATAATTTCAGTTTTAGAAACAATGCTCAAAACATCTGCTATAAAGTATTTTTTAATGCAGTAACTGTAGCTATAGTTCATAGTCCTCTAATATACCACCCACCTTGATGTTCCTCCCTCCCAGCATGACTGAGTTCATTTGCTCCAGGGCCAACTGAGCAGCCTCGGGCACCTCATACTCCACAAAGGCAAAGCCCTACCAGAAAGACAGGAAAAATATGAACACCAGTCTAATGTTTATTCATCAACAGTTCCACTGTCAAAAATGTTCATGTTTGCAGTAAAACACAAGTTGAGATGAAGAAAACTTGCCTTGTGTTTCATGGTGACAGAATCCCATGACATGTCGATACTTTTGATGGGACCGAATGGGGCAAAGGCCTGACGAATGGTGTCCTCACCAAGCTCGTAATAGATGGAACCAACATAGACTCGACACATGATAGCCAGAGCTCGCTGCCTCTGCGCTGCCACCTGGTGGTCAGGTAGGGGAGAAACAGAAAAAGACAATACTGATGAAGAATGTTAGGAGACCACACAACAAACCAAAAATGGCAAAAGCTTCACTACAGTTTCAAAACAAATGCCTGAATAAGTAGCTCCTAGATCTTAGTAGCACTATGTCCGCTTCAGTTTTCATATTCATTTGTGTATTAACTTACAACTTATGCATATAAGCCATGGAGTTAACTGAGAAGATGCAGAGAATCCCTTTGGTTCAGTTTTGACAGGGATGAAGCAAGCTCAGATGTTTTACTGTGGGCCTGCACAGCACACATTTCAGAACATGTACAGTTATAACTGCAAGGATTCCAAAAAGATTGTCAACATATTCAACAAAATCCATCACAAAACACTAATACGACTTGAAACCTGAGGTGTTTTCCTAGAAGGCTTTTGGACTTACACTGGAATTCTGTAAGAGGAAGGATGGTTCTGCGCAAACCACATGTCTTGATGGCAATTAATATACAATTTATAGTCAATTACAAACTTCAGGATAGTTTGCCTACCAAATCAAAAGTAGCATCTGTTTCATTTTGGATTGATGAGTTGACTGATAGCCCTCTTTTATAGCAGACCAAGGTGCCACTGATAGTTTACAGCATATTTGCAAAGAAGACATGGATTTCCAACATTCCCTGCACACAACATACACACAAACGCACACAAAGACGCTTGAGGTACATGATGTGTAACTGTACTGATTAGCACTGGAATGTGCCCACACTAAGTGCTGGAAGTCATGCAAAGATGAAAATGCCATGGTTAAGAAAAGACATGGGCTATTTTAAATGCGTGTTCTTATTAGATCCCTCTTATTCCTTCTCTCACCTACACCTCGGCCCAAATACACTCCCATGCATTACAAAATCTAGAATGGTGAAAATCATGTCAAAGTTCTTCTTAAAGGAGCATGGGACTGACCAGGAAAAAAAAGCTTTAAGAGGCCTGTCAGCTTCTGTCGTTTGTGATGAAATGGGTGACCAAACACATACACATTTCATTCATAGCAAAAAGCCATGTCTGCTTTTGAAATATGCTGAGGCAAATGTCTGGTCATTTTTGAAAAAAACTGGCCTGGTATGTTAGTCTAAAAAGGGTAACAGTCATAGTACCAAAATGCGCACAGAGAAAGAAAAACAAAATGAGTTTAATATTCTATTGACCGATTGTAAAGGTGAGAGAGGATCTCCAAAGCCCATAGTCACTGCTGCCATCTGAAACACAGTAAAGATGGAAAAGTGCTGAAAAGTAGGTTAGATATTTCTTTTTTTTGTTTAATTTCTTTTTGCAAGACAGACATCAGATTCCAGACAGAAGACAGAAGTCAGACCCTGCAGCTGCGTGTCTAGTCTGTAGCTGATTGAAGTTTCTCACTTTCTCAAGCCCCGTCCATGTTATGGCATCCAATTTTTAAACTGAATGAAGTAGACCACCGCGACACACATAAGCCAAGCAAGAAGAAAGAGACCCAAGTTATTCTGAAAACTTTAAACTGTCTATGACTTCAAAGAATATGACTGTAAAATAATGTCCTTCAAGGGAATATCCTAACACTGAAACAACAATCTATGGCTGATGCGTTCAGTAAGATAAAAAATGTAATTATCATCAATAGTAACAGTTATAAAACAGGAAACATTAGCTGGCTGTTTGAAGTATCTGTGAATTAAGTGTGATTATCACCAAAATTCTAAAGCTTAACTGAAGTTTAAAAATTACTTTAACAGTTAGTCACTGTAAGCCATACATCAGCATTTCTATTTTTCCTCTCTGCTCTGCTTGTTGTAAGCCTCTTAAGATTCAGACACTTTAGTGTGTCCAGACTCCCAACTAATTTGTCACTATTACTTTTTCATTAGTTGTTATCAAATGATAACCTTCACATGTTGACAACTGTGGAGTTTAAGTTGTCAGTGAAAACACATTTGCTCTGTATTCTCACAAAGGTGCTTCACTAGATTATGAAAATTCTAGACTGTTTTTCAAATTCAAGCAAATATAACAAAATCTAAGATGACCTACAATACACAGGTGCTAAAGTTATAAATAAATAAAATGTTTTCATGTCCCCGATAGACATTTTATGGACTTCTGACTTGAACAAGATGCTGGACTTACTGGAACTCAAGAGAGTTTGCAAGAATGGAGTTTCATCTTTTCTCACCTGTAGGTTAGTAAGCTGCTGCTGTTGGTGCGCTATTGTCTGTTTGACCAGGACACTCTTAATGCTCTGCTCCATGGCATATTTCTTTGCCTGCAAAAGAGTAAAATCAAAGTTAGACTGCAAATCACAAGATATATACTGAACTACATTCATACCTGGTCCACAATAGTGCTGGGCGATAAAACGATAACGATATGTATCGCAATAGACACGTAATCAATATCAATATCAATAGAAAATGCGCTCGATAGAACGTTCGATATATATTTTTTTCATTGGAATAAACCAGAGCAAAGATTCCGCTTTAAATGCACCCGTTTGTGAAGCAAGATTGGTTGGTCGATCCTCTGGTGCCTAGCAACGTATGGAGTGACACGCTAATAGAGCTTTGGAACCGACGTCACTACGCAGTGCACTGTGGGTCACACGCAGCTTGCGAGCGCCATTTTTGAGGGCCACGGACCAAAACAAACCAAACCGACTGAAGGCAAAACCGTAGATATTGAGTTGTTTTGTCCTCAGTCATGCTTAAAAGCAGCTTAAAAAGAAGGGCTGTAATGTGAGAAACTACTACCGGATGCAAGACGATACCTCGAAAAAATTTGGAACCCACGTTTGCAAAAAGCACAAGTATTCTTTAAAAACATTTGCCTTCCAGAGCTTGTAGGCAGATATTTCACCGAGCACACCGTTAGTCCAACTTCAAGGCAGACATACATTTTATAACAGTTGACAATTTTGAAAAACATCCACTTAAGATTTATTGATGCAAAGATAGAATTTATTTGCACTAGGATTTTGGTTGACAAAATAAGCTTTTCTATTAAATGTGCTATTCTAACATGGTTCTGTTATGAGAATATGTTCAATTCTGTCACACATAATTATTCAGTTTCAAGAAATGTATAACTGTCACCTGAAGTATTTGAAAGTTGTATTCAGTTTTATAAACGCCCATGGAAAAGTGGTGAAGAATCTTTGTTAGTCATTTTACTGTTATTTAACAGTACAAGTATTTCAATACAAACGCATTAGAGCCAATCTTTTTTTTTTTAATTTGCATGTAATATCACAGCATTATAACATTCATTTACGTGTGCAGATTTCATTTTCATTAGGTTTTACAACCACACTGGGACACATGTTCACTAAACTGCAGCACACATTCACAACCTTGTCAAGAAGTGTCATCTCATCCTCACATGTAAGCAAAAACCTGAGTTTTTTGCTACTGACAGGAAAAGTTTAACATTGTTAAATAATGTTAAAAAAATTACAAAACAAGGAAGTCCTGTGTAATATCGGACCTTTTCTGTGTCATCCTTCAAGAAGTCTTTGTCCAACTTCTTTTTTATTCAGTTCTGACCTGAGCTCCCCGTTTTCCTGTAACAGTCGGTTTATTTCTGCTGGATGCTGGCGAAGTATATATCGGGACGTCTCACTGCAGATATCCAACCCATTCGTCTCCTCTTTGTTAAGTCAGATACATTAGCTCCTTCGCGCTGTTTCCAAGTGGGAAAACAATAAGACAGTCCGTTTTCTATCTTTTTACCTTGCTGGTCGTGTGAGCGAACATTACATCTGATAACGCAGCAGGTTTTTACCATGGATTAATTATACTAATCCTGACGTGAAAGCTTGGTTTTTCAGCACTAATGTTTGGCCCTTCAAAACGGCGCTCATATCCCATCAGCCACCGTGTTTGTAACCACGCCCAAAATAATGACATCACGTTCCAAAGCTCAATAGCCAACCTCGTTATCTCATGCACGCCCTCTTGTTTGTGTAACTTGAACCGGCATCGTGTGAGACGCATGGTGAGTGGAATATAAGTGCGACGAGCAGCGTGACAGCAAGCGAAGAAATTGTGAATAAAAAAGGAAAGGTCAGCTCACCAGTATTGCAGTTTTTCGGATTTTTTCAGTCGGACCGTACCCAGACCAACGTTGTCTGCAAATTGTGCAGGACAGTTGTCCCCACCAAGACCGGCAATACGACTAACTTGTTTTACCACCTTAGCCGGCTCTAATTAAGGACAAAATGGTGTGCATCACTACAGACAGTGTGGCCAATATAGTGAAGACGACATCACTAAATGACTGGACACGGCTGCAGTGTTTTGGCCATTGTTTGCACTCTGCTGTTAGTGAGTAGCATTGTCATTTTGATGATAATTATCCATGTTGGTTCCTATTTATTATCCAATGTTTATTTGAGATGCTATAGTACTAACAACAACAACAAAAACTATTACTACTAATAATAATAATGCTGATCATTGTAATAATAATAATAATAATAATAATAATAATAATTTTTATTATAATTGTTATTAGTAGGCGATTAACTTCCTTGTAAACTTCCTAGCACTAAAGCAACTCCTAGCACTAATATATATAAGGGCAAGGATATTTTTTTTGAGTGGTTGTGTTGCCATTTCTGAGGAAGGTTAAATTTGAAATAAAATGTTTAAATGTAGCATATTTTTCTCATAGTCCATATTTTAAATAGGTAAAAAAAATTCAATAATTATCGATATCGACCCATATGAAGTACTTATATCGTGATACAGTTTTTAGCCATATCGCCCAGCCCTACCGCTGACCATACATTTTTTTTAGATGGACTTGAGAACTGGGTGCAACTCTCAGGAACAGTTCTGAAACAGTTCAGTTCTTACTTGGAAGACAGGAACAACTTTGTTGAAATAGAAAATCATGTTTCAGAGAATGTGCCAGTGAGTGTCCCACAAGGTTCAGTTCTTGATCCTCTTTTATTCAATTTATACATGCTTCCTCTTCATCGGATTGTACAAGATTATGGCATGTCTTGTCACAGCTATGCAGATGATATTCATCAGATTGACTTCCTTTCCCCAGTGACGGGGGTCCCCTTGACTCCCCTAGTAAGTGCCTTGAATACAACTCTACCTGGATGGGACAACACTTTCTGCAGCTGAATAAAGATACAACATTTTTATTTGGGAACAGAATGAAAGGTACAGACTAGCTACCTATCTGAAGTTTAAAGCCTTTGAATCATAAGAACCTTGGTGCACTACTGCACCCAGATCT
>BRDA01009489.1:3704-14113 GCA_036984385.1 Crenuchus spilurus | reverse complement strand
AAAATATTGACATTTGCCATCTCCACATCATTGCATTCAGTTTTTATTCACAATTTGTTTAGTGTCCCAACTTTTTTGGAATCCAGTTTGTAAAACAGTTAGGATATCTGGAGTCTTAGAAGTAAATTTTTTTCTTTAATTTAATTTCCGTTTGAAGTGTATAATGTCTTATTTTAGATAGTTGTTGATGTAATTTGTACACAATTTTCTTGAGTTATGACCAGTCATACTGATCAAAAATGAAATATTTCTAATGAGTATAAAATGGGAGTTTACCTTCCGAATTAATTTCTAAACACCAATTAACTTTCTCTGAAAATATTTGACATATTTGATGAGGCATTAATGTGTGTGTGTGTGTGTGTGTTTTCTACATTTCAGGCCTTTGGTAGTACAATAGTTATCAATCCAGAGAAAGACAAGACAATGGTGCAAGAGCTGCTGGATTTTAAGGACAAGGTGGACTCCATCATTGATGTGTGCTTCATGAAGAATGAGAAATTTGTAAATGCTATGAAAGAAGCCTTTGAGACCTTCATTAACAAGAGGCCAAACAAACCTGCCGAGCTCATAGGTGAGTTTACAGCACTTATTCATAGTAAGACTTAAATAACATTAGAGTTTAGAAGCTGAACGTGTGAAGACTGCAGACTCTAACGACACTGATGTTTTTTTATTTTTAAGCCAAATATGTTGATTCCAAGTTAAGAGCGGGAAATAAAGAAGCCACAGATGAGGAACTTGAGAAGATGCTGGACAAGATTATGATTATATTCAGGTTCATTTATGGTAAAACATTTTTTTTGTTTCCAACATATCTGCAACAATTCTGCTTGGCTTTGTATATAATAAAAAAAAAATTTGTAGGTAAAGATGTCTTTGAGGCCTTCTATAAGAAAGATCTGGCAAAAAGGCTGCTGGTTGGAAAAAGTGCCTCTGTAGATGCAGAGAAGTCGATGCTGTCAAAACTGAAACATGGTTAGTGTTGCACATGTTGACTCTCACTTTTCTTCTCTGTTTTATTTTTTCTCTTTTAATTCTGCCGATTTATCTTCATTTTAATCATATTTTTAGTGTGCTGTGAAACCTTGACTTACGAGTTTAATTAGTTCTGTGACTGAGCTTGTAACTCAGTTTGCTTGTATATTAAATTTCAATATTAAAATGAATTAATTATTAATCTGTTCCAACCCCCCAAAACACACACAGAATGTAAATAAACATGTTTTAGTAAGTGTATTTACACTGAAGATCAGATGAAGATGCTGGCGGAGGTGGAAGAGACTGGCGTGGTTGGCGAACGAAATGGCTCTTAGAGTCGCTCTTTAAAGTGAATGATCAAACTTCTGTTTAAGTCGCAGAGGATTGGTCAGTTACACCATGTGCATCTGTGTCTGCGCATTAAGAAGGAGGGGGGAGATCGGGGGAGGGGCAGAGGTTGCAAACTGCAGGTGCACACACAAAAGAGAGAAAAGGAAGCTGCAAAAAGACAAACTGTACATATGGAGGACAAAAAATGAAAAGTATAAATAAATAAATACACATATAAATGATTGTATAGACAAAAATATAAATACATACTTACATTTATCAGGAATATTTTTTCTGTATTTCCATGCATGAACATTTATTTGCACTGTTTTTGTATTTCTGCATTTATTTATTTTCAACATTTATACATACCCATACAACAAAAAGCTTGCTCGTATCTCAGAACATTCAGAAGTTGATTTACTGGTAAGTCAAGGTTCCACAGTTCCTTCTTTTCAGTTTAATGTTGATTTACCTCTGAACTTTTAATCCGTTTTACTATTTATAACCATTTTTTCTCTTCTTTTTCTCTTTTAATTCTGATTTCTTTGCATTTCTTAATCTGTAAAGCACATACATCTGCCTTGCTTTGCCTCCTATAAACTGTAAACTGTGTTTTGTTAACTAAAACCTGCAGAGTGAGCACTGACTGTGATTTTTCCTGGTTTAGAATGTGGAGCTGCATTTACGAGTAAACTGGAAGGAATGTTCAAGGACATGGAGCTTTCAAAAGACATCATGGTGCAGTTCAAACAGGTAGAAGTCTCATTCTTTATTCCGTGAAATGAAATGCACTGAACACTTACTCATTTTTCCTTTTTTGTTCTTCCCCTCAGTACATGCAGTGCCAAAATATCCCCGGCAACATTGAGCTGACTGTTAACATCCTCACTATGGGTTATTGGCCAACTTATGTCCCCATGGAAGTGCATCTGCCTCCAGAGGTCTGTTGGTCAAATTTCACATATAAATGTTGTTGTGAATGTTTATATCAATTCAAATGTCATTTTATTAGTGTTGTTCTCGTTTTCTACACAGATGGTGAGACTGCAGGAAATCTTTAAGACGTTTTATCTGGGGAAGCACAGTGGAAGGAAACTACAGTGGCAGTCAACGTTAGGACATTGTGTATTGAAGGCGGAGTTTAAGGAGGTACAGGAGTTTTAAGTTACATGTATAATATGGGCTTAAAATGAGCATCCTATGAAAAACTGATCATTAGTCCAACAATATTTTGATCTGGATTGTGGGAGATGATATAAATGTTTATCATAAACAATGCAAAGCTAGGAAATAATGAGCCTTAATGTTTCCTGACTTTCCGCAGGGAAAGAAAGAGCTTCAGGTATCGCTGTTTCAAACGTTAGTTCTGCTTATGTTTAACGAAGGGGAGGAGTTTTCCTTGGAGGAAATTAAACTGGCTACTGGAATTGGTATGTGTTTACCATCCCTGTTACAGTCAAATGTTCCTATAACAGCTGTGTTGTTTATAATCAGTGACTGAGTAGAAATGTGAAGGAAGAAGTTAATTTTAAATAATCTCGACTAAATCTCTTTCATTGTGTGCAGAGGACAGTGAACTGAGGCGTACCTTGCAGTCCCTGGCTTGTGGAAAAGCACGAGTTCTCACTAAAACCCCAAAAAGCAAAGATGTAGAAGATGGAGACAAGTTTTCCTGCAATGATGATTTCAAACACAAGCTCTTCAGGATTAAGATCAACCAGATCCAGATGAAAGAAACGGTAAGAAGCCTCGTTCTCTCTCAGCTCTTCAGTTCATCAGCAGAAAATCTGAAACTTTCTTAAGAAAAAGCTTCAGTGCAGGCCCCGAGTGGCTCAGCGGGCAAAGACGCTACCACTATGACCCGAGGATCGCGAGTTTGAATCCCGGCCATCAACAGCCGGGGCCCAAGAGAGCAAAAACTGGCAGTGCTCTCTCTGGGCAGGTAGATGGCGCTCTCACTGTCTCCATCACTCTCACATTGTAATGTCTGCTGGCTCAGGTGTCTACTGTTGGTCCAATCGGAGCTGGGGACCCTGTGTGCCTTCCTCCGAGCGTGTTAGGCTCTCCAGTGACGGTGTATCAGCGGTGGTTAGAAAAGAGACGGTGGCTGCATCACATGCAGCGGAGGAGGCTTGTGCTTACCTGCACCCTCCTAGAGTCAGGGACAGTGCAAAGTGATGGGGAGAGGCCTAACGGAGGGGAGGGGCTAATTGGCTACCACTACATTGGGAAGGGGATAAAAAATTGGCAAAAAACCTAGAAAATAAATTATATTTTTTTAAAAAAAGAAAGAAAGAAAAAACTTCAGTGCAATTCTTAAAACAATCTTAAATGTTCTGTTAAAGTCTTAATTACTTCCTTTAGATTCTCTTAAGACATTTTTTGCCCCTGATTTTCTAATAATATATTTTAGTGGCCAATTAGCCACGCCCCTTTTGATGAACTGTCTCTGTCACCGTCACTTGCAATGTCTCTGACTTTCTTGGGAGGAGGCAGAAGAGCACAGGCCTCCTCCAATACCAGTCAAGCCCCCCCCTCGAACTGCTAGTGATGCTAGCCGGGCAGCTAGCGCGGATACTGGTTTAAAATGTTTTGTTAAGAAGAGAGCTGAAAGAACAACAAAGACCAGAGGGGTGTTTCAAACGTCCTTCTCCTGATGGGAGAGACTGCGGTCGAGGGCGGCGTTGACTCAGAGGCCGTGTTAGCAGCTAGGTTAGCTAACATTTGACATTCATAGCTTACTTTAGAGAGAGGATCTGTCCTGTCTTTCAGAGGGATTCTCCTCTCTCTCCAGAACTAACAAAACTTCCATTAAAACAAAAGATTAAACGCTTTGCCCTGCACTTTTTTTCTTTCTGTTATATATACAGTATATACATGTTCTATTATTTTTACCTTCCCAATGTAGTCAAAGCCAATTAACCCATCTCATCAGCTAAGGGCTGTCCCCATCACTCTGCAGTGTCCCTGACTCTAGGAGAGTGAAGACGAGCACAAGCCTCCTCTGATGCGTGTGATACACCGGCACTGGGGAGCCAATGCGCTCGGAGGAAAGCACAGAGATTCCCTGGACCAATCCGTAGACGTCTGAGCCAGAGGA
This sequence comes from Crenuchus spilurus, assembly GCA_036984385.1. NCBI lineage: Eukaryota > Metazoa > Chordata > Actinopteri > Characiformes > Crenuchidae > Crenuchus > Crenuchus spilurus. The sequence continues at coordinate 9,699 of BRDA01009489.1, read as the reverse complement.
TGTTATAGTGTGAAAGTGATGGGGAGAGAGAGCTCTCTTGGGTCCAGCCTCATGATTCTCTGGTCATAGTGTTGGTGCCTTAGCTTGCTGAGCCCAGCCCTAAGCCTCAATTAAGATTTTCTTTAAGACACTTTTGTGAGTCTTTACGCTCGCTGGCCGTTTCTGTGTTACAGGTGGAAGAGCAAGCTAGCACTACAGAGAGAGTCTTCCAGGACCGGCAGTATCAGATCGATGCTGCCATTGTCCGAATTATGAAGATGAGGAAGACTTTGAGCCATAACCTCCTGGTGTCTGAAGTCTACAACCAGCTCAAGTTCCCCGTCAAGGTAAATCAAACTACACGAAAACCATTTATTAGCAGAATTGAATGTCAGGCTATCATTCTTACTTCCCTTGTGTCTCTACCTTCCAGCCTGCTGACTTAAAGAAGAGGATAGAGTCACTCATTGATAGGGACTACATGGAACGAGATAAAGAAAACCCCAATCAGTACAATTATGTGGCTTAGGGAGAAAGATGGATGGATAAATTGGTTGACGGAAGCAAAGAAGAAGAGGGGAGGGTACCAAGAAAGATGTCTGTTCTCAGTGAACATACAAACGTTTGCTCCAGTTGATGTTAACTTTACCCTCTCTAACCCAGCGACCGACAACTGAATGGAAATTGCTCCACCAGGTCTTGTCAGGGGTGTGTTTTCCACTGGACTGCATGCCCATTAGAGAAAAAATCTATATTGTTCAGTTTCAGAGCTTTTCAGTAAGGATCGGACAATCCCAGACTCACACTTACTTTCCTTTTTTTTTTATTTACTGGAAGGAAAACTATTTATTTTCAGAATTTGGTTCCAAGTCCATTTTGTTTATGACATCACTCTTTTTATTTTGAAGTCACATTTCCTTTTAATTCAGTCTGTATCCTGTGCAGAATGTTATGACATGCGGGGAAAGTGGAAGAGATGACTAATAAACTCAGACATTTGTTCCGTCAGTGTTGTATTAGGAATTGGGTAAATAACGTTTCACTCATCTACAAACGGATGGTCTATACACACAGAAACAAAGATCTTTCCAGTTCTGGGTCACAATGACTACACCGCTGAGGCTGAATTGGAAAATAAGAAGTTGTGCCAAAATAGATCAAACCAAGCTAGCTTTTGTTATGTCATATGATAAACCTATGCTGTTAAATACTAATGTGTCAATGCATTTATTTTTTCATGTTTTGTTTTTCTTTCTACATGGACACACACACACACACACACACTGAAACCCGGCCAAGTCTCAATACTAATTAGCATTTTTAATAAATACATGAACACATTGCTTATTCATGGAAAAAGCTTGAAGTGTGTCTGTGAAATTGACCCTTAAGGTTTAATACTGTGAGCTGCATTTAAAGGAATGGTTGACGGAAAATTTCAAATATGAGCAATTCCCCCTCACAGAGAGCGTCTCTGTCATTCAAAGGTTTAAGACGGCAAACATGGTTACTGTTGGGGTAAAGGGGCGTGTATGTATGTATGTATATTTGATTTTAAGGTGAACCATTTCTTTAAATGAAGTAAGTAGAACCAAGAAGCCTGGTAGTTTCTGTTAGAACCACAGTCACACTTACATTATTCTAATGTCACTCACATTTGTACATCTCTGACCTTCTGAAACAGACGTATTACACTGAGAAACTCCTGTATGGCATCACTGGACTAACAGAGTTGTATGACGATGGTGTGTCGATAAATCATGCTTAAGTGGACAGATGTCCATGTCTGAATCAGTTTGTCTGGTTTTTATTGCTTCGGATTAAACAAGTCTGTGTGTTTCTCATTATTTTCATTTTCTGCTAGAGTCTTGTTGATTTTTCAGCTGGTTTATGATGTGTGGAAGTGTTTTCTTTGCTTATAAATGAAAGTGACTTATTGATCAATGTACACACAATGGAATTAGACCTCTGCATTTATCCCATCAGTGAAGTGAACATAGACACTAGGGGGCAGTGAGCACATTTGCCTGGAGCTGTGGGCAGCCCTATCTAGCAGTTGGGGGTTAGATTCCCTGATCAAGGGTTTTTCAGATTTTTACATACCTCATTTAACCATATAACGTGGATTCTGAAGAGTTACTTTAATAACCCATGTTGAAACTAAATTTACTTTCTCACACGATGTACAGATTTGACTCAAAAATATTTTTTTACAAATCGAGGCAAAATTCTTATCAATATAATCAGTTACTAAATTTAAACATTTTTTTTTTTTCTACCCTAAATGGCAGAAATTCCACACGTTTAAATCCGGTTTTGTTTTGGACTCTACTGCTGTGGTTGTCTTAATCCTGACGCTAGTTGCCTTGATGCCTTGCTGTCTAAGTAGGTGCCTTAGTAGGCAACATTGAAAAAAGGCATTTATAATAGACTCCTGTTTAAAACACATTTAGGAGGCATATGTACACTAATTACTGACAGTTTACTGCTCAGTCTGTCAAAAATTTACCAAACACTTTAAAAATGCATACTTTTTATGTAAACATTGGATTTGGGACACGACATCTCATCTTTCTGTCTGACGTTTCTGACGTCTCAGACTTCCACCCAGAGTTGCCAGATTCGCGGCTTTTCGGCTCTGTTGGTTTAGTTTGAAAATGCATTAAAAAGGTGGTGGGTGCGGGTTTTTGAGCTACTTTTAAAATGGACCAAAAAACTCTTATGAGTAAGTAGAAAAAGAACAAACTGCCTAATGAGTGTATAATTAATGCGTTTAAAACATGAGCTAAAAGTATAATTGTGTGGGTGTTTTATTTTATATTATTATTAGTAGTAGTAGTAGTAGCAGTAATTATTATTAATAATAATAATACATAGAACAACGCAAATCTAATAGAAATAATGACAATAGACCATTATATGAACAAAGATTAAAAGAAGAAAAACACCCATACTTTAAAACTAGAAGCTAGTTTACCCTTATGTAGGGCAGACAGTCTTTAGTGCTGGGGGATTAATTTTTACCTGGCAACCCTGTTGCCGTCAAGCGTCGAATACTGTCTCAAACAGTATCATCTGCTGTCGTGCAGCTGCTCTGTAGCTCGGCGTGTAAACTTTATTCATTAACGTGAATTTGCTGCTCAGCTCCGGCCTGCTGTGTATTTATTGATCACTGCTGCTGGAATTATCCACGAGACAGAAAACAGAAGAACGAGCCGCAAGAATGTTTAAGAAGTAAGTTTGTGGCTGCAGGTTGTGGCTAGGCTAACGCTAGCGCACAGTAGACTGAGGAGAAACCTCAGAGACATGTTTAGGCTAGTGACTGAGCTCTTCTACTAAATACTGAATAAAACAACAGTTTCTGAGCTTCTAGTGTTCAAATAAGCAGCTCCATTAACACTATCACTAAAACTAGCTTGGTTCATTTTGATGCTCAGGTACCAAAATAATCACAGTAGAACCATGTTGCTTAAACACCAACATGATGGTGCTACAGGGGTAATACTACAGTAATATAACTGCTTTACCATAATAATACAACTGATAGTCTTTACTGCAGTGAAACTAGTCCTATTACTGTAGTATTAGGGTAGTGCTCGTAAATATAATAATGTAGTTATTGCCTTGGTAATATACAGCCATGGTACTACCATTAGTACTATCATGGTAGTGCCCATAAACCAGGATAATTTTACTATAGTAATACAATATTTTAGCCATGCTACTACAATGGTAACACTACAGCAATGTAAGTAGTTTACTAAAATAAACTGCTAATAATCAAGTCAAGTTTATGTATATATCACTTTTTACAACTGATGTCACAAAGAAATGGGGGAACGGTGGCTTAGTGGTTAGCATGTTCGCCTCTCAGCGCTGGGGTCCTGGGTTCGATTCCCCATCTGAGCGTAGTTTCCATGTTCTCCCCAGAAATGGGGGAACGGTGGCTTAGTGGTTAGCACGTTCGCCTCTCAGCGCTGGGGTCCTGGGTTCGATTCCCCATCTGAGCGTAGTTTCCATGTTCTCCCCATTAGGGCGGCACGGTGGCTTAGTGGTTAGCACGTTCGCCTCTCAGCGCTGGGGTCTTGGGTTCGATTCCCCATCTGAGCGGAGTTTCCATGTTCTCCCCGTGTCTGCGTGGGTTTCCTCCGGGGTCTCCGGTTTCCTCCCACAGTCCAAAAACATGGAGGTCAGGTGAATTGGGTACTCTAAAAATTGTCCATAGGTGTGTCTGTGTGTCACCCAGCGATGGACTGGCGCCCTGTCCTGGGCTTAGTTGAACAGTGTAACGCCCTGCCCTGCGCCCAGTGAGGGGGTGGGGGACTAACCGCGACCCTAATAAGGATTAAGCGGGTGTGATAATGAATGAATGAATGAATGTCACAAAGAAGCTTTACAGGGTTAGTAATAACAAAACACCAACGCCCCAGTGACTATAAGGTCACCGGTTTGATACCCGGGCAGGTCATGATTGAGATGCACTTGAGCAAGACACCTAACCCCCCAACTGCTCCCCGTGCGCCGTGGATAGTGCTGCTCAGAGCATTTCGCTGCCAGTTGTACCATGTATGATTGTGATGAATAAACCTTGATTTAATTTGAGCAAGCCAACTGCGACAGGTGAGAGACTCCCTCAAAGCTGAAATCTTGGGAGGAACTGGACTCACATGGGGGACCCATCCTCTGGTTAACTAAATCTAAGATCTTGATAAATTACATAATCCTATGATGTTATTGTAGTGTTCAGGTAATGGTGACAATAGTGAACAGGAATGATGATGATGATGATAAAGGTAGCAGTCCATATAAACCTGAATGAGGTCAGTAGTGTAAGTCATCTGGAGCAGGTCACATAGTTGGTCGTTGGTGGGCAGCTGGTCTAAGGTCGCATCATGCAGAGGTTCAATCTTCCATCAGTGTCGGGCTGGACCAGTGGCCTGTCACTCAATCGAAAAAAGACAGAAATAGAATTAGTTCTGTTTGGGTGTATAAAGTACAAACAATATGATACTGATATTAATAGTAATTTATTCTAGTAAAACTAGTTATTACTGTAGTATTACCAGTGTAGTACCATGATATTACCATCATGGTACTGTCCACAACCCATTTACCATAATAATACCATCATACAGCCATGATTCTATAACTATAATACAAAAGAAATGCAACTATTTTGGTACAGTAATACTACTAATAATAATTGACTATAATAAAACTAGTTATTTGGGTTATTTATTCATTTACCCACATCGTTTTAATTAGATTCACTGATGATGTGTTAGAGAACAGTTAAGTTATTAACACTGATGGGATTCAGGCATATTCTGTTTGTAAGTGTGAATGACTTGCTTTTATAAATGTTCCTACATAAGGAAAACGTGAGGATTTATTATTAAACTATGATTGTCATCATCTGTAATTTTGAAGTATGAACTACGATATGCCAGTCAGTTCAGTCATTTTATAGTACAGCTCAGTTTTTAAAGCGTAACTTTCTGTAATCTCTCAGAACGTAATGTAACTTCTCCTCATCAGTCAGTACAGATGAAATACTTACTGAATCCTACTACTACTTTATTATAAGTGCAGCAGAAGAAAACATTATGTCCATGGACTTGTCTGTGAGAACTTTACTAAGATCTGTAGAGAAGTTTTAGTGATGTGTTTTTACAGAAACAGCTTGATCATTTTATGTGACTATTAATTTCTATTGTTTATTAGAAATGTTGACTCCAAACATATCTTGGCTGTTTGAATACATCTGAGCTAAGCAGAAAAATGTCAGTATGATGGTACTGGGAGTTACCCACTGAAACTGGAATGTATAATAAAGTGTGATCTACAGTGCTGCTTGAAAGTCTGTGACCCCTTTAGAATGTTCTATATTTCTGCATAAATATGAGCTAAAACATCATCAGATGTCCACACAAGTCCTAAAAGTAGATAAAGAGAACCCAGTTAAACTAATGAGACACAAATATTAGACTTGCTCATTTATTTATTGAGGAAAATG
>BRDA01009487.1:0-16135 GCA_036984385.1 Crenuchus spilurus | reverse complement strand
ATTGACCGTGTCAAAAGCTGCTGACAGGTCCAGCAGTATGAGCACCGAGGACTGTCCGGTAGCTCTGGCAGTTTTTAAGGCTTCTGTGACGGACAGCAGAGCCGTTTCAGTAGAGTGTCCCTTTTTAAAACCAGATTGGTTACGATTGAGATGGTCGATTTGGGTGAGGAAGGCAGAGACCTGATTGTACACTACCCTTTCTATGAGCTTAGAGAGGAAAGGCAGTAGCGAAACCGGCCGATAGTTGTCAACCTGGACAGGGTTGAGTGAGGGCTTTTTAAGTAGTGATGTCACCTGAGCCTGTTTGAAGGCAGACGGGAATTCACCGCTGGAAAGTGAATTGTTTATCACATGTGTGATGGCTGGAATAATAGTAGGTGCAATAGTTAGTAGAAGGTCTGTTTGTATTGGATCAAATGGGCATGTAGTAGGACGGCTACATATTAGGAGGGCTAGTGCTTCCTCCTCAGAGAGAGGAGTAAATGAAGAGAATGTAATTCTCTTCGTTGAAATAGATTGAGTAGCAGAGGCAGTAGGTGGGTCTGTGAACTGGCTACTGATGGCCGTCACTTTCCTGATGAAAAACGAGGCAAAGGTTTCAGCTGTGAGGCAGGTAGGCAGAGGAGCAGCTGGAGGGTTCAGCAGCGATCTGAATGCTGTGAATAATTTCCGACAGTCTGTCAGAGAACCGATCTTATTGTGATAGAAGTCGGTTTTGGCAGTTGTAAGGCAGTCTGAGAATGAAGCCAAGAGTAACTGGTAGTTTGATAGGTCCGACATGATACGCTTTTTTTTGCCATTTCCTTTCGGTAGCCCGGAGTTTTAAGCGTAGCTCCCTGAGGGATTCATTTTTGAGCCATGGCTGTGGCTTGTTAGTGCGGATAGTTTGAGATGTCAGTGGACAGACTCTGTCCAGACAGGAGCTCAGCGTGGAGCAGAGCGTGTTTGTGGCAGCATTTAAATTTGACACACAAAATGATACTACAATTATTGACCAAGCAGTGAGTAATGAACTAAAGATAGACACACACCCATTGAGGCTGAGATTAACTACAATGATTGGAAAGAACACAGAGTGAAAGAGTGTAAGGTCTGTGCGTGAGAGGGTTTAGTTCTTCTGTTTTTATTGACCTACAGTACCTCCTGTGTGCACCAAGAACTGCATACCAATAAATCACAACCATATTCCTACTTGTGACACCACCAAACATTGGAAGCATCTTGCAGCCATTGTAAAAGAGATTCCACCACTGAAGGACTGTGAAGTTGGCCTCCTAATAGGCTACAACTGCTCAAGAGCATTAGCATCAAGGCAAGTAATTGTGGGTGGACCTGAAGAACCATATGCTGTGCAAATTGATTTAGGGTGGAGCATTGTAGGATGTTCATTGCCATGCCTTGATGCACCTAAAGCCAGCATGATATGTCATTGGGTGGCTGTCAGGGAGCTTCCTTCAGTTACTCCAGGAGATGCTGTTTGTGTTTTGGAGTCTGACTTTAAAGACACTGATGATGCAAGCAGGAGAGTGTCCCAGGAAGATATTCTTTTTCTGACCAAGATGAAGGAGGGTATAAGGAAAAATGCCCAAGGCCATTATGAGATACCCTTGCCCTTCAAAAAAAGACCCACTATACCTGACAATAGACAGCTTGCTATGGTTAGGCTTAATCATGTTTAAAGGAAGCTGCTAATGAATGAAACACAAACATTATGTCTAGTTCATGAAGGAGATCGTTGAAAGAGGAGATGCCGAATTAATAAAGGTTGATGGAATAGAAGGAGAGAAATTGTACCTTCCTCATCATGGGGTCTATCACCCAAAGAAACCAGACAAATTGCGTGTAATATTTGATTGTTCGGCACAGTATAAAAGTACAAGCTTAAATGATCATTTGCTTTCTGGACAAGATTTGACAGTAATTTGATTGGTATTTTCATTCGTTTCCACAAGCACCCTATTGCACTGATATGTGACATCGAAAAAATGTTTCATCAGTTTCATGTAGATCAATCTGACCGAAACTATCTGAGGTTCCTGTGGTGGGAAAATGGAGAGCTCAGTGCACAGCCCAGTGAGTTCTACATGAAGGTCCATTTCTTTGGTGCCACATCATCCTTTGGGTGCGCAAACTGGAATGAAGCATTTAGCCAACGAGAACAGTGAATTATACCAATTAGGTGCAAACTTTGTGATAAAGGACTTTTACATGAATGATGGAATCACAAGTGTGGACAATGAAGAGAATGCCATCAAGCTTGCAAGAGAGACACGAGAACCCTGTGCTTTGGGTGGCTTACGGCTGAACAAGTTTGTATCTAATAGCAATTCTGTTCTGAAAAGCATACCATCAATGGAACAAGCAAAGGATATGAAGGATCTTGATCTAGCCTTTAATGACATACCTTTGGAAAGAGCCTTAGGTATTCAGTGGCACATTGCTGCATACAGAGTCTGATTGCTTCAAATTTAACCTATTTAACTTTAAATAGGTTTAAATAAAATTTTTAATTAGGCCAAGTAAAAAAAAAGAATTGGTGATCATCCCCGCCCGACCCTCTAAAAAGCACTCAACCTTTTTTTTTTTTTTTTTTTTTTTACACAAAAAAAACGTGCCAAACACCCTAGTCTGGCCTAGAATCATTCAAATTTCACATGCTTCCAATGACGTGATCCCAAATCAGTTCTGCACATGTGCAGTACACTTCACTGTCAATACGAATGGCCGGTCGTTTTTGTGATGCAAATCATGGCTTTTGTAGTGGCCAGCATCGTAAAAACACTGCAGTCGGCCAATAAAATTTGTTTCATTTCCCTGTTATCTAATGAAATAAAATACAATGGATAATTTTTGCTTTAGTAGACACTGAAATTAAACTGTAATATATTATAATAATTATCATCGCAGCATGCGCTCACACAGAGAAGCAGACGGAGGGACGGTTGTATAAATAAGACAGAATAACTTTACCAGAGACCGAAATAAACAATTACTTGTTTAGTTTTGAAATAAAAGTATCAAGTGTGTGTGTGTGTGTGTGTGTGTATGTCTTTCTGTGAAACTAGCGCTGTGTTTTGCTAGCAAGTATTTTCGTGGCTTTTCCCTGAATATGTAAATCACTCAAGAAAAACATGATCTATGTTTAACAGGGTTTATTTAAGTTTTCAACATCTTTTTAATATTTGCTACATACTGTAGCGTCAGGGAAGAGAATGAAACATTTGCTTACTGAATGCTCTTTCACTGCTCTTTTAGTAAAAAGGAAAGTGCAGTAGCAAACGCTCACTGCTTTACAACATGAAAGTACGACCAGATTAACTAAATGGACTAAGACACACATTAACGGTAACTTAACTAAAACACACTAAAATAACTCATAGAGACTAGACTACAACTAACAATCATTACACATACAAAAATCCCCTCTTAAAGACCCCAAATAATTGCAAAATAGACCCCATAAACACACAAGAGATCTTTATGCAAATACCGTATGACACGCAGCCATCTGATTGGCCGACACCCCCAAGAGCCGCCACAATACTTTTCTACCATCAATCAAAAAAAAAAAAAAAAAAAAACACCTCCCCCCCGACCCAAAATTTTGGTGAAAAAGGATGATCACCAATTTTTTTTTTTTACTTGGCCTTATTATTAAAATTTTACATATGTGGACATCACATTTTGGGTTGTTTAGACCACAAAACAACATTTTGCCTGGTGTTCTCTTATGAGGCCATTATACTGCCACCTCAGAAATCATAATGTAAAAAGACAATTATTTGTTTTTACACTAATTAGGTACCAATCAGCCCAAATAGCAAAGAGAAATAAAGAATGCATGCCATGTCATGTTTGGGTCTTAGAAGGTTAAAATCAAGCTTAAAAACCAGCTAGCTATGCAACAAGGCATTTTCTCAACAGTTGCCTCTTTGTATAATCCTCTGGGGTTTGTGGCACCTCTAGTGCTCAATGGAAAACGCATTTTACAAGAGATATGCACATGTAGCAGAGACTAGGATGATCCTCTGACACATGAGTTGCAGCCAAGATGGGATCAGTGGAAAAGTGATCTGATCAACTTGGAAAAAATGTACACACCTCGTAGCAATGTGCTCAAAGAGGAGCTTGGATATGCTGATTTAAAGGAATTTTTCTGGACTGACTCTAAAGTGGTGTTGGGGTATATTAACAATGAAGCACGGCGATTCCATACATTTGTAGCTAATAGGGTGCAAAGAATGCATCTCAGCAATGGAAATATGTCCCCACCACTGAAAATCCTGCAGACCATGCTTCAAGATGGTTAACTGTCAGTGAGCTGCTGTCCTCCAAATGGTTCACAGGACCTAGGTTTTTATGGGAGAAAGACATACTCCTTCCAAAAATGTGTAATCCCGGAGTTACCTATTGGAGACCCAGAAATCAAAGTGACTCATACCCTGAATACGGAAACATCAGAGCAACTAAGCCTTATAAATCGCTTATGCAACTTCTCTTCTTTGTCAAGAGCTACACGAGCGGTTGCACACATTCTTAGAATAATTAATAAAGACAAATCTAACAACATAACTACTGTGTCTGAACATGTGTTTGCACAGCACGTCATTATCAAGGCTTTGCCAAGACAGATATATCAAGATGAGCTGAAGAGAATAAGCAAGGGATCTTCTCTGCCATCCCATCATGAATTGCACTCTCTTAATGCCTTCGTAGATAAAGATGGTGTACTCAGGGTGGGAGGAAGACTTCAGGTCTCATCTCTTCCAAATTCTTTCAAACACCCTGAAATTATTCCAAAAAATCACCCCATCACAAAAATGGTAATTTCTCTCTACCATGAAAAAGTCAAACATCAAGGCAAAGGCCTCACCATAAATGAGATAAGGTCAAACAGCTTTTGGATCCCAAGAATTAACAAGACAGTAGCATCCTTTATTCACAAGTGCTTTACTTCTAGGAAACAAAGAAGACCACCTGAGGAACAAAAAATGGCTGATCTTCCACCAGAGCAGCTGGACCCATGTCCACTGTTTTCTTATTGTGGAATGGACTGCTTCGGTCCATTTCTTACAAAACAAGGTCAGAGCATTCACAAAAGATATGCTCTTCTCTTTACTTTACTTCTTTACTTCTCTGCTCCCTTGCTGTTCACCTAGAGATGATTAGTGACATGACCACAGATGCCTTTATTAATGGTCTGCTCTGTTTAATTTTTTCATGTTTTGGTAAACTGTGTTCTGTAGTGTTTGTGACTCTCCTTTCTTCATTAAAATACTGTTGAGGAAATCAGTCGAGGACCCCAGGTTGAAAAGTAAAGAAGCTTTATTAAGTCAATTTGAGCTCAGTGCAAAAGGAGAAGCTCCCCAATGGCGCTTGTGCACCTCAGTTATATTCACAAAACAGGAAGTGAAACTTTTAAAAGTGAGAGTCATACAGGGTGACAAGACAGCCATGTCTGGAAAAAATATCTCTAATAATGGTCGTTGTCAGCAGGTACAACAGTTCCTAACCGCTCCGCGGATGTTGTGCAATCCTAAGGCCAACTTTAAGGACAATGAACAGCATGTACCCAAAAGAGTCTAATACTTTGTTAAACAGATTAGGGAGGCTTTTATACTGAAACAGGTTAATTAAAGATGACAGAATAATGAACCACTGATTGTTATCTGAGAACAACAAATAGTGTGAGAACAACACAGATCATGGATTCACAGATATACAGATAGTTATGTATACTGATTCACAGAGTATTATATATCAGAGTATTACATGATTGTATATGGTGTATATATGGAATTTCCCTCACACTCCCTCCTTTTTTATCATCAAGAGATAAAACAATGTGATACAAAAGACAATACATAAAAACATCAGGAGAAAACCTTCTCTCAGAGAGATTTACAGTTTAAACCTTCATGACATGTATTTGTGATAGCTAAGAGCTGTTTTTGTAAGTGATGGGGTGTTTGGTAACCCAGATGATGGCAATTTTCTCTATACAGTCACCTAGAGAAAGGAAAGGGATGAGAACAGTTTGTGTTGGCTGAAAAATAGTTGTGCAGTTTTATAATGTCTCACCCATATTTGCTTGTATGGCACAGAAACAGTTCAAGAAGTTCTACAAATAGATGCGTGGTGTGTGTTTAACCAATTAGAGCAGGGGTGTCAAGGGTGCCGGATTCCTGCAGAGTTTTCTGATCTTCCCAATCAAACACACCTGATTCAGCTCAGCAGGTAATGAACAGGTTTAATTGTAGTGTCAGAGCAGAGAAATCGCCAAACTCTGCAGGAATCCGGCCCTCCAGGACTGGAGTTTGACACCTGTGAATTAGAGCAATCAGGACAAGAAAGAAAAAGTTCACTTTCAGTTCTGATGACTGTTGGGCTCAGCAGATTCCCTTCAGGGCGAGTGTCCCACGTTTGTTTCCAGCAAATATATTGAAACACGTTCGGTATTGGAGACCAGACTTTAATTTTCAGTGCAAATGTCCCATCTGGACTGTTTATGTATTCAACGTTAGCAATTTGACGGTGTGGTTGATCCGGTAGCCAGCTAAGAACAGCGAGTTCAGCACAGACGTCGGCAAAAAAGAAGCTGGAACGATAGATCTGGCCTGTACCCACGAGGTCGTCTCTTAGAAGTGGGCAGTTGCTAGGTAGCAGTACCCAAGTAGCTCGTCCTTCCACCTTCACGGCTGTGTGTGTCTTCAGAAGCACCTGGAAAGGTCCCAGCCACCTAGGTTTGTTCCACCTGGTCCTCCTGAAATCCTTGATCACCACCCAGTCCCCCGGTTCCAGATCATGCAGGTCCTCTGCAGCGGGCTTAAGAAGGGCCTCTTTGACCTGTTTGTGAACAGAAGAGAGGGTGGCAGACAATTGCTTGCAGTATGTTAACATTAGATTGTCATACAGAAGGGGATCCATAGGCTCTCTTGGCACTGGTCCAATTCCTGTATATGGAGGTTTGCCAAATAGAATTTCAAACGGGCTTAGCTGGTGTTTAGCACGTATTCTCATCCTTAGTTGCATTAGTACTAAGGGGAGCACTTTTGTCCAGCTCAGGCCTGTCTGAGCACTGGCCTTGGACAAGAGAGACTTAATGCTCTGATTTTCTCTCTCTACAGTCCCTGCACTAGCGGGGTGATAGGCACAATGTTGTCTTAAGTCTATCCCCAAATAGGCCCCAAATTGTTTTATGGCAGAACTAACAAACGGAGTGTCATTATCACTAGAGAGTCATCTAGTAATCCCGAAGCGAGGAATAACATGTTGAAGTAGTGCTTTGACGACAGTATCTGTGTCCTGCTTTCCAGAAGGAAAGACCTCGATCCACCCTGAAAAAAGGTCAATCATTACCAAGCAAAACTTTTTTCCTTCACTGGGTGTTAGTTCAATGAAATCCATTTGCAGATGTTCAAAAGGTCCATCAGGCTGCGGGTGTGCTGACCTTTACCTATGTTATAGATGAATTTAGATGAATCTGGAAAACCCAAAGTGGGTGTGGTTTGCAGGGCTAATTTGAGCCCAGTAAAGGCTGCTTCAGCCTCCTCAGTCCACTCAATAGCTTTGTGAGCCCCACCTGAATTTGGGACAATCTGCCATAATGGAGCCTCAAGTAGTGCACAATTTGCTATAAATGACCTACAATAGCTGCATATGCCCGTTAAACTTAGTAGCTGTTTCTTTGTCAAAGGCTTAGGAATCTTTTGAATGGCCTCCACCCTATCAGGAGACAGTGTTTTACCCTCTGCTGATATGTGATGGCCCAAAAATTTTTCTTTTGTTTGCGCAAATAGCAATTTGGGTAAACTGGCTTTGTGGCCCTCCTCTGCCAGGTGCTGCAACACCTTGATTTAATCAGCCTCACACTGCTCTTTATTAGGAGAGGCTAAGAGCAAATCATCAACATATTGCAAGAGAGTAGTACCTGGTGTTAATTGGAAAGACTCCAAACTGGCTTTCAGAGCCTGGTTATAAATTGTGGGAGCATCCACAAACCCTTGTGCCATTCTAGTGAATGTGTAACCTTTCCCATCAAACAAAAAAGCAAACCAGTATTTACTATCTGGAACAGTTGGCACAGAGAAGAAGGCATTAGCCAAATCTACAACAGTGAAATACCTCTGCTCTGCCCCAATTTGACCCAGAATTGTGTATGGGTTAGGCACATCAGGTGCTCTGGAGATGACAGCCGCGTTCACGGCCTGTAGATCTTGCACAAACCGCCAATCATCAGAATTACCCTTTCTCACAGGAAAGATTGGTGTACGTACAGGACTGTCATTGCAAGGAACAATCACCCCAGCTTTGATCAGTGAGTTAAACACAGGCCTAATGCCTTCAATAGCTTCCGGTTTCAGAGGATACTGCGTTTGTCTTGGTCTATACTGGGACCTGGGTCTGATTTGCACCGGCCAGGTTTCTCTAATCAATCCAACATCATGCTTCCCTCGTGCCCACAGCATGTCCGGCACATGCTGGAGCAGAGGGCTGATGTCTGATGGTGTTGCTACAGCTGCCATCTGAAAATCAGCCTCAAGCCCCACAGTAATCATGTGAATGTTTCGTGTCACCTCAATCTTAAAGCTCAAGCGCCGTTCATACACTTTCAACATTGGGCTATATCTGACACAAGGATCAGGTGTGGCTATCCAATCAGAAACCTGGGGATCTGTGGCCTGTTTTGTCCAAGGGCCCAGATCCTTCCACTCAGATCTCAGTGGTTTTACCAATGAGACATGTGGCACTGAAGTCATCACGTTAAACAACTGCATTTGATTACAGCCAGGTTGTTCTGAAAGTAAAACTGATGCTGTGCAGTGATCCTTGTCCCAAAATAGTTTATCTAACATCAAAGTCTCATATCCACAACTGGAAGCATGCCATAATTCCTCAAAGTGTGTGTCTGACCCAGAACTCACACAAGCAGTACAATGAAGGCCCTCACCAGGCATTACATCAACTTCCTGTTTCACAATTGCATCATTCACACACACACTGTGTAAACACTCAGATATTTCCCTCATGCATGCTGCCTCAAGATTTAACTTCCATTCAAAGGCATACAGAACGCTGATTTCATTTTTAAGCATGTTTGGGATACACTTTAGGTTGGTTTCAGTGACCACAAAACCCCAAGAATCAGATGTGAGCTGTAAATTCAGTTTAAGTAAATTCAGAAAAGATCTCTTTCCAAGAGATTCACCGGGTAAGCTGTAGACAATAAAACCTGATGGGTCAGCTGGCGATGTTCCTCACTTTCACACAGAAGTGATTCAGTGAAGAACTCAGTAGCTGAATGGCCCATGGCTCCCACAGTATGAACTGACTTTGGTTTGGTTTTTAAACTCCTACTGCTCTGATCACAGAGTGTGTGGCCCCAGAATCCACTAAAAACATAATTCTTTTACCATCAACCACTAAAGATAAACATGGCATTGAATGGGTGACTATTCATTCATTCATTCATTATCACACCCGCTTAATCCTTATTAGGGTCGCGGTTAGTCCCCCACCCCCTCACTGGGCGCAGGGCAGGGCATTACACTATTCAACTAAGCCCAGGACAGGGCGCCAGTCCATCGCTGGGTGACACACACACACACACAGACACACCTACGGACAATTTTTAGAGTACCCAATTCACCTGACCTCCATGTTTTTGGACTGTGGGAGGAAACCGGAGACCCCGGAGGAAACCCACGCAGACACGGGGAGAACATGGAAACTCCGCTCAGATGGGGAATCGAACCCAAGACCCCAGCGCTGAGAGGCGAACGTGCTAACCACTAAGCCACCGTGCCCCCTGAATGGGTGACTACAGAATTGTAAATACATTGGTGCACCTGTGTGTACCTGTCCTACATTTGATTTCATGTGTGTGTCTGTGTCTGTGTGTATGTTGGTGTGTGTGTTTACAGCTCTACTCATCTCATTCTCAGTGGTTCAGCCCTGCCCCTCCCTCATCCATCATTTCCAGCTCATCCTCTTTTCTCTCTGGACAGTTTCTGATAAAGTGTCCCTTTTTTTCACAGCGATAGCATTCATCAGGACCCATGTTACCAGTCTTCTTTCTGTCCTCTGTTGCCACGCCCTCTTCCTTCATACCTCTGTGGTCTGTCTCTCTGATCTCTGACATACTTGACCATGGTGAGGATGGCTCCTTGTTGCTCCTTCGTGTTCTGCACCATGGAAAACAAAGCTTTGTCTTTCCTGTTTTCCTTCTTTTCAGCTGTCTTGCGTTCTGCCGCCTTGAGCTGCTTCTCCACGTGGACTGCATACTGTTCAATCCTCGTGATGTTTTCAGACTCCCATCCCACACACAGCTTCTTCAGGCCATCTGCTATTTCTGGCTTCAGGCCATTGAGGTAGCTGTTTCTCAAATGGGACTCCCACGGACCGACCACACCTCCTTGAGCAGACAATGCTGGTGGCTTATCCAGGCCACTATGATCTGTATGCACCTCCATCAGTTGGGACAGGTATCTGCTTGCTGTCTCATCATCTTTGCATTTCTGCACCAGTGTTGGAATGAAAGCAGTATACCCAGCGTTGTCAGCATGGTCCCATTCCGGTTTCACCAGTCTTTTGTCCTCTCCTGGCCATTCCTTAGAGACTGTTCCAGTCAGATCCCAGCTTAGTCATCAGCAGGTGTCGCAGCTCATGTGTGGTGGGCCTGAACTCCTGACAGAAGGTTGTGAGAGCTTCACCAAGTTTCACCCCACCTACTGCTCTTGGCGAAGGCAGATGAGCCATGGCCTCTTTCATATTCTCTGTGGTCCATGGTCGGTGCACTAAAATGGCACCTTCAGCACCTGCAACTTCAACCATGGGAGCATTAAGAACCTGTGATGGGTGTGGCAGGGAATATGGTGTAGTTTCTTCTGTAGTAACCGTGACAACAGCAGAAGTGGAGATGGGTTGTAATGGAAAATGGAAGGGTGGTTCTTGCATGTGACCAGGATGAGCTGATGGGTGTTCCTTCTGGGGTGTGGGATGCACGACTGCCATGGGTGCTTGCTGATAGGTTGGCAGATAGGGCTGATATCTGGGAGGTGGCTGTAGAAATGGCGTGGTTGGTGTCGGCATCCTCACGGGGTGGAGACTTGGGTAGAGAGGTGGTACTGGAAGGGGCGGTGGCATTGTTTTGGGGGGATAGCATTGTTCATGTGCTGTCGGATTCCCCATGGACGTTTGCTGTGTCAGCTGGCCTGTATGACTTCTGGTGACTATGGGTCTCCGTGTGCTCGGTGGTTTTGTCCGCTTGACTGTCTTTGCTTTGGGTTTTGGCTTTGGCTGCTTTCCAACCTCCTCTTCAGCCTCTGCAGCAGCTTCCTGTTCATCTGGAGAATCTGTTTCCTCTTCTCCATGGTGCACATTTGCATAGACACCTGAGGCGCTTGGATCATCACCTTGGGCTGGCTGGACGGCTCTCTGTTGACGGGGCCTTGGAGGGGCAGAGTCCAGTTCTGGTTCAACCTGAGTTTTAACACACTGAGAAGAAGATGTGAGAACTGTCCCCCCCACCCCAACATGTACATTTTCAGTTTTTTTTTTTTCTCTAATCTCTAATCCGTGCTTCATCAAGCCACTGGCTATAACTCTTCCAGCCAGCTTTAAATGAGGTCTTAGCCTTTTCCCTGTCTTCCAACTTTCCCTTAAGCATGACTAATTGGTTCAGACTTAAACTCCCCCCCTCAGGAAAACCCATCTCATCCACCCATACTGACATCTGAGAAAAAAAATCTGTCCCATATTGAAGTTTCACGTCAGTGCATAGAGCTGTGGTTCACCTGTCTGCTCACTTTTCCTTGCTATTTTTACTGCCCATGTTTTGTAAGTGTTTGTTTTGATAAAAAGTATATGTGTTAGAAAATTATCTTTTCTCATTTTTGCACAAATTGTGATTCAACAAAACACTATCATGAACATAGAAAATTTCAGATTTTTAAATCTGTTAGTGAGTATGTAGATAAGTATATGAAAAAATTTTGGTTTTATTTAATTTTACACACTAACTGCCGTCCCACTCAGCAAAATCTCCCTATCTCCCCCATTTTGAAAATACAAGGAAACAGATAGTTATGTATACTGATTCACAGAGTATTATATATCAGAGTATTACATGATTGTATATGGTGTATATATGGAATTTCCCTCACAATACCCTTTATTGTTACACCTGCATTTGCGTCCGTCCCTTAATTATTAGAATCAAAGAAGTTTCCAACAACATAAACTGTGCAGTTGCATGCATCAATGGCTCTTGAATTAGAAATTCACTATGAAAAATCTACAGTGTATTCAATAAGTGTAAACATAAGCATTGCCCATACAGCAACAAAAAAATTAACATCACAAGAAAGCATGTATTCTACATGCCCCTCTGTTTTACTGTGTATAGCTACAAAATTTTTACAATAGGGTCAAAAATTTTACAAAAGGGACTTCTCACGGTTCCCGCAGGGTCTTAAAAAGTCTAAAATTCAAAACTTTAAATTTAAACCCTTAAAAAGTCTTAAAAAAACGGGCACATATCCTTAGACTTCTGCTAACGTCGACTAAATGCATCAGTGTAAGTGTAGTTCTGTTCACTCTGTTTCTCGGACGGACTACCACTGTGGGAACTACAAAGCATATGATAACCTCATAACAGACGAAACTAGTTAGCTAGCTGCATCTTATGGGAACTCCCCGTTCCACCTTAAATATACGATCAGATACGTTCTCCCGACGACATCTTCACCAATGCAAATGCTGTGTTTTTAAGGTAGAATGGAGAATTCAAATCGGACGCTTCAGCTAAGCAGGGACTGTTTTTCAGCTTAACTACTCATTGCGAGCAAACTAGTGAATAAGCCGTTTTGTGTAACATTAACTAGTGTTTCTCTAACTTATATATTGTGAGTTAACAGTGTCATAAAGCTATTTTGGGCCACACAGTTAGCATGGGTAGCTAATTGTTGGCTAGCTAACTACATTGTTTTTTTAAGCTAAAACAGCCAGTTACATGGTTGCCATATTTTTACATATTATTTCATATTTATTGTTGAAGATGTTGTTGTTATTGTTAGTAGTAGCATAGTATTTTAAATTAATACACGTTTATTATTAAAATCAGTATAAATTGTACATATTTTACTACTACTACTACTTAATAATAATAATAATAATAATAATAATAATAATAATAGTAATTATAACTTACCATAATGGAAAACAGAAGATATCTACATATTTTTTTGCATTTAAAGCATAGTATCCCCTTATCCTTCCTCTCTACTCTTATCTATATTTTCAGATCCCATTCCAGTCAATTGTCTAATGTAAGACATCTGATGCTCTTTACTCTCAACTATTCATCAGGGAATAAGGATTTTTAGATCCTTATGGTTTTAACGTCTCAGTTATACATTCACAAGACAATTGATTTAATTATCCACTGTATTACAATCAATCAATCAAAATGTGTTTATATATCACTTTTTACAATGACCATTGTCACAAAGCAGTTTTACATGATTAGCATCAGTCAAAACCCGATGCAAGCAAACCAAAGGCGACAGAGGCAAGGAAAAACCTGACTGTGTTTTGAAAGTAGCCCATTCCTCCATGCTAACAGGGTGGGCAGATAACATGAAACTGGCTTGAAGTTAGCTATACTGATATAGTGAACTACTTTGTCTTTTCTGAGAGTGTAGACGGTGAAGTGCTACGAAACTATAAGAGCACAGAGGCATACAACTACCTGAAGTTGCTTGTGTTTAAAGCATGTACTTTATTCACATTTTTATTGTTGTGACACCCGACATGTCAAGCTCGAGCTCAAATTTTATGCATGTAATCCGTATCAAAGCTAGTTTCTTTCGTCTCGCCAGAAATTGTTCTGTGATCATCCACCACTGTTGTCTTCCGTGGGCGTTCAGGTCTTTTTGCATTGATGAGTTCACCGGTGCTTTTTCTTTTTCAGGATGTACCAAAATACAGATTTTGCCACTCCTAATATTGTAGCAATTTCTCAGATGGTTTTTTTTTCTGTTTTTGCAGCTTATAGCTGGCTTGTTTCTCTATATAGAATTAGAACGTTTTTGTAAAATGAAAAACTTTCATTTTCATGTCCTTCACACATTGGGTTGTGCTATTTGTTAGCAATGGAATTCTTGCAGCTGCAGTTCTAAACTAAAAAGCAAAATTTCTCTTGGCATATTTACCAAATCTGGGGAAAGTGGAAAAGATTTCTGGGTGAAACATTCTTTAATGACATTTTGGAGAATGGAAAGTGAAACCATTGATGTATTTTTGTAGACTTCCCTGCCACTGTCATTTTAGTTTTTAGATCCTCAACATTTACAGAGGATTATATTATAATTGATATAATACTTGGCATTTGTCTTTATCCTGGACTTATCACATATATTGTCACCATTGCACTGGTCTCACATGCTAGCAAGATCTTGTTGAGAGTGATATTAACACGAATGCAGTCTAAGCTGGAAGGGGAGATTGCCCAAGAACAAGCTGGATTTAGACCAAGAAGAGGCACTCAGGATCAGATCACAAACCTCCGGATCACCTTGGAGAAAGCAAGAGAAAGGAATCAGGAACAGAGGATTATATTATAATTGATATATTTGGCATTTTTCTTTATCCTGGACTTATCACATATATTGCCCATGTTTAAAATTATAGCCCTTTTAAAGTGGGACACAACACACATTGTCTTTCTCAGGTGATTAGAGAACAAAATGCACACAGAGCACACTATCATTAGCAGCAGTAGCCTGCTACACTTGTCTTTCATGTCTAATGAAACCAGATGTTCTACATTGATTTGTTTTTCTTTCCATATTTGATTATTGACCAAGTCTGTGTTTTGCACACTAGAACATGTCATACATACTCACCCTTTCCTCTTCTGCTCTCAGATCAGGCATGGTACTAGCACAGAGAATGACTGTTGTAATGGCAACAAACACCACTGACAGGCAAGCAAAGATCTTCCCAGGGAGACCTGAGTGTGGATTCTCCACCATGTCCCTCAGTTTGTGCACGCACTCAACTAGACACCCATCCTCCTGGTCACCAAGCCTTGTCACCTCAAAAAATTGTGAAATATAAGCACTGTACATAACATCAAGCAAAGTACTAATAGCATCAGAATTAACAGATATGCTAAACACAGGAGTGAGCTACATACAACAAATCAATCCGCTAATTCACATTAAAATTTACATAAACTTCACATCTACTTGTAAATTTACAGAAATAAACAGTAACAAACTTTCCAACATACCGACAATGCTATCTAAACCCAAATAGAGCAGATGTTTAATGATGAATCAGAGGGATGAAAGCCATGTGTCTGTTGCTAACCAATTATCTATATTACTGGATAGGACACTGCCTATTCGCTAGCATTGAGGCGCCACCATGTTGTCTGGAAGTGAAGCTTGTAAACAATGGCACATAGCCTGTACTGCTGCCTTCTCAAAGCTCTAACTTTGCTAATAATTGTCCGATTTTCAAAATTTAAAGTTCTTTACAAAGAGGATAAAAAGCTCTTTAATCAAAGTATTAAAATGGTTGATGACATGTTAGGCTACTATCGGCTCTCGCATCCGTCTTAGCTGACATTTTCTCTAGACCTTACTGCTTGCATGACTTCTAATGGCTGGAAAATCGTTAATAATGATCCGATTTTCAAAATGCAAGTTATTTACAAAGAAGACAAAGAATTAAATTGTGTAATGCTGCTATCGCACGGCCACTGACATAAATATAGTCATGTTTTCTTGCCTTGCTGATACTAGCTATTGACCGATGGCTCTACACAAATTATAATTTTTTTCAACCTGTCGACTGTCTTAAACCAAAGTAAAGAACACAGAGACCTCCGTAAATAAAATGTAGAATGTAAAAATATTCAATGCTATCATCCGAGTTAATTTAATGTTACAGTATTGAAATACTTCTAATAATAAATTTTCATGGAAATCCTGTATTTTGTTGCTGTTATTGTTCCAACTAAAAGGCACCAGGTTTTTTATGTTTAAGTTCATTTATTAACATTCATACAATTCTACATGTTTTCACACCTTTAAGTTATACCTGACTACTTGTATTCAAGCCAATT